>JACJUY010000067.1:62254-117976 GCA_014220935.1 Platorchestia sp. MABIK
CCACACACCTCACAACCAATGTGTACCTCACACCGAGCCACCATCACGCCACACACCTCACAACCAATGTGTGCCTCACACCGAGCCACCATCACGCCACACACCTCACAACCAATGTGTACCTCACACCGAGCCACCATCACGCCACATACCTCACAACCAATGTGCAGTTGGGAACGTCAATGCCTTCCTCCAGCACCTTGGTGGCCACCAGCATGTTGCACTCCAGGTGCCGGAACCTGGTCATGTGAAGCCAGAGGTTAGCACAAATGACTTCAAACAAAATGCTACATCACAAAAAAAATCTAAAAAATTTCATAGTATACAGACTCGCTTGTAAAAGCCATTTTTCCAAGTTTCATTGAAGTTAATTTTTGCAGATGCTTGTATAAGATAGAAACCGGTGCAAAGGAATTTAGGAGTCCTTTTAGAATCTTCGAAAATTCAAGTAGCATGTTTTTCAAGTAACGAGGGCAAAATAACTATCAAGCAATGGTGGTAAATATCACCATGCAATTAATAAGGCTGTTTATCATGATGCTCAAAATAGTCAGGAAAATAATCCTTCGCTAAATTATCTCTGACAACACAACCAAAAGGCAAGACTGTCTCAGCCTGTTTGCAAAACATTTTGTCCATTCTCATTTACGAAACCAAAAACTGAACTGTTCCTTGTGGTCAAATCTTAGATTAACTCGAATTACGTGTTGACCAACGTACCAACACTATGATATGCATATCTACTTAGATCATCAGAAACAGAACTTGAGCAACAGTGACATAGTCTCAACTTGAACGCTTTGAAAAGAACCCAAGATGAACCTGCTTGTCTTGATCTCCCAGTGCATCAAAGTAACAAAGAAATTTACATCCATTCCATTCACATTCAAACTGCATGGAAATTTCTCTAAAATGAATAACAGCTTCATAGAAAGTTCATGTTCGCCGCACCTTATTTAACCCCACTCACCGCCTCAAAACTTCCTCCTGCTTCTTGCGTTCATTTTCAATGGTTTTTTCATCCGGAGGTGGAGACCCATTGGTCTTCCAGTCGCTGCCGATCTCAACCGTGAATTGAGGGAAGATCCAGGCAAAATCACCACCAATGTCACTTAGCTCCTGCAATGACCGAATACAATTTCTAATACTCCTTTTCCTGAAACTCGATTGAATTTGATCAGCAAAATTATAAACTCGATAAGGAAGAAAATTACTCTTACCCTGGACAACCTGATCCTTCAACGAATATTCAGCATTCAAAAAATTATTAGGTTACAAAAATAGCCAAACTCGAATTGTTTAAAGAAACTCGCCACTGAATGTAACTGAATATACATATTTCAGATAACTCGCTATACCTTACTGTCTCGGTAGGTAAAGCTTAAAATGTCATCAGACACTAGACTAGGTATCATCATTAGCCAGTGTAAAGAAAGTCATTTTCATTTGAGAGATTATTGAGACGAAAACACAAAAAAAAAAATTACCTAAGAGTCTCCATCACTTTTGTAGGAAAATGAAAAGATATAAATTTTGGGTGAAAGCACTGAATTCATCATTGAAATTGTGTTTACCCAACACGAATTTTTCATGTTTTTAATGTAGGAACTGCTTTCGTAGCTTTGGACATACAGGGTGACAGCCACTTTGTTGAACTAACTTCAAAATTAGGTTGGCACCATTAAACTAAATACTTTTTCCTCATTAACCCTGTGGCCGGAAATGATCCATTAAAGAGTGACAAGAACTTGAAATAATCACATAGCCACTAGTCTCCTGATATTAAGCCTGTGGATTCCCACTTGTGGGGACATTTGAAGAGTTTGGTACATGAAACACCGATTCATTGTGAAGAAGACCTTATTGGTAGAATTTTAAAAGCCTCCACAAGAATTCATGAAATTCCTGGTGTCTTCGATCGCGTACCGCAATCATGGCAATGGCGTTTGAACGCCTGTATCGCAGCAGATAGAAGTCATGTTGAATTTATTTTGTAAATACCAATGTTTGAAAATCTGTTCCTTGTCGTTAAAATAATTAAAGCTGTTATTCGATTTCTTGTGCTCATAATAAAAATGCTTTCATAACTTATCTATTTCATTTCCCTGCTCCTCTCCAAGTACAAATTTTTCTCCTATACATTTCAAACTTTGAGTCCTTGTCACTCTTTAACAAAGCATTTTAGACCACACATTTATTGGGTAAAACACATTCATTTGAACGGTTCCAACCTTATGTTAAAGTTAGTTTAACAAAGTCACCCTGTATAACTCAACTTCAAAACATGAAAACGCAAGTCCACAAATAAGTGACACGCGGATAGTTACATTCGCAACAGATCTTCTTTACCAAAATAAAAATTCCTAGATATGAATCCATTGAACAGCTAATAAGATTCACTATTGATCTACCAACACCATTTCAATACATATTTTCAACCCATTAATTTGAATTTACTCACTTGATATTGCGTAAGCATATAAATACATTTAGGAACGTTCTAGACGAGCATGTTACGATTCCCAGCAACTTCACTTATTTACACAGACTGTCTTTAAAAATATCTTCTAGAAAATTACTTGTAAATTTTGCACACTCTATGATGAGCGATACTGCACATACAATTCTAACCTTAAGAAGCCGATACAGCATTTTGGCCGTGGTGCTTGAGTGAACGAAGACAAGTCCGCACACGGACTCAGGGTCATCAGGGTTGTGGACTTTCACTTTCTCCTTCACTTCAACTTCACCTCGACGCTTCTTGCCGCCTCGTCCGTGCGTTTGCTGCCACGAAGTGTAGCTGGTGGGCGTCACACCCGCGTTATTGCCCGTCTGACCACACGAGTTGCTCGCAGTGTGTCCAGGAGCCCTGCGAACGCCTTCACCACTTCCATTGCTGGCCAATTGGCCCTGTGTGCTGCTTTGGTTGTACGTAATGGTAGACGCAGCGGCGGCGGAACTCACCGATGTCAAAAATTTCTCTTCATTGTTTGCTTTGGAACAGCGAGGGCATACTTTTAGAGACGTTTGTTCCGCAGGAATTTCCGCATCTGAACTTTCAACAACTCCAAAATCATCATCAGTTGATTGCTCAAGGTTGTTCCATTCACGATTATTGAGAACTGCATCAGAAGTTGAGGTCTCGTCGAAGATGGAAGCTGGCTTGGATGAACTGACATTACACACACCACTTTCAGGTAGAGCAACTCCGTCATTTCTTGGCGAGGTATCAGGACACTCGACAGGACTGCAGCTAGCGCAACTTACGAGATGATTTGAACTGACTGAGAAGCCCTCATCATGAGGATTTCCACTAAGACTAAAAGAAACACGAGTGCTTGAGGTAGCTTGAGTTGTACGGGTGGAATGTTTTCCATTATTGAACACGACGGCATCACGAGAAGCATCACATTGAGATTCATTAAATGAGTCATTCACAGCCATTTTTGAATCATATTGAAAAGTATTTCTATCTAACTTAGAATTTAAACAGCTCGTACTAATGGACTGAGATGCAAGCCCACTGACCCTTGGCGGAACCGCTATCTTGATGGGCGACCCATGGCAGCTGCTGAAGACCTCAGGAGTCTCACGACCACATGAAGTTAAGTTGGCACAAGGAGTCAAAAGTGGAGCAGAGGAGCTTGGAGCAGCATAGCAGAGAGTAGTTTCAGCATCATCCTTAACTTTACTCACAGAGCCCTCGCAAGCAGAAACACCATCACAGTGAACAGGACCATTACAAATGTCATGAGTATCACTCTGCACAGCAGCTCTGACAGGACCATTACAAGCTACCACGCTACTTGCCCCACCTCTGCTAGAACAAGTAGACGATTTACATTGAGCACCATCGTAGCAACCCCTTAAGTCAGAATAATGAGCACCGTCGCAAGAACTGGAATAAACAGAGCCTGCACCAGAAAGTTCAGTAGCACCTTCGTCTGCATGTGACGATATTTTTTCACAGCCATCACTGAGCATCTGGTCAGCAGCACACACATTTCCCCGAATGCCTTCATCGTACTGGCACAAGTCTTCCCTTGGAACTTTCAAATCCACAGAAAAATTGTTAAGGCTTTCAGGTTTACAAAATCCGTTCATTTTGGGGGATAACCGAAACTTAGCATCTTCCAAACTCAAACTACTTATCTGATCAGTACAACTCTGAAACGAGTCAACAGAATCCAGATCAACATCTCTACATTTCATGTGTTTATTTAGGAAATTTTTCTCAACAACATTAATAAAGTCATTGCTTTGATCTTCTGCGTTGTTTGTACTATGCTCAACATCACTATCAACTTCACAAGCATCATAGCTAACGTCTTTATAAAGTTTATTCACTTCACACAGAGACTTGTGATCTCCATCTTCAACATTTTGCGCGGGTCCTTCGAACCAACCCTGACGTTGCAGCCTAGCAATGTCGTCGTCCGTGACCTCAGTCACAGAAGCATCCCTCATAATGTGGTCCAGGTTGTAGTTCTCTAACATGGTCTCCACCACTACAGCTTCAGCATCAGATGGAGCAGGACAAGGAGGCCCAGCAGAATCTGCTGTATCTACAGTCTCGATAAGACTGGTCCTGCACTGCTCACACAGTTCACTTTCAGGTAATTTCGACAAAGCATCATCATCAGCAGCCACTTCTCCACTTTGTTCGTCAGCCACGTGCTTGTTGCGATTCCGTGGGTCCACGAAGTGCAAAGGCCGGATACGCTGGAGGATGGTAATGAGTCGGAGGACCTTTGGACTTGAGAATTGTAGTATCTGATCCAGCTCTGAGAACTCACTGAAGCAGTCTTCTATCACGATTCTGTGGGACAAACAAGTTGATGAATTTCCACAATATAATTCAGCCTACTTGACACCAGAGGGGAAGTATTAACAGATTATGCCTGAAAATTCAGCTGTATTATGTATTGTCAAAGAGAAAACACTTCTCCGATAATATTATGTTATATTATTGGTGGCTGATATAAATCAAGATTCAGTGTAGCATCTAGATATTTGATTTTGTAAGAATAAATATATCATCATTAAAACCCCAGAGCTTGCAGGTAACAACTCAGCCTAGTTATAGGAGAAGAATATTTTCACTTTACTCTAAGCAATCATGTCACACAAATAAATGTCCCACAATTCTTCGCAAAATTCATTAGTCCATGTTTAGCAGCAACACACAGAACTTCTTGAGGAAATTGTAAGAAGAAAAAACTGCTAACCTCAAATTCAAAATTCAAGAACGAGTATTATGGCTAAGAAAAATAACCAATCGTCGACAGTTCAGTATAAATCGGACGAATTATTATTAGTTTATTTGAAGACTTCCAAAGCACATCTAAGTCAATCTCAAGAAACCAAAGAAAATCGCCATTTAGGATGGACTTTAAACAACGGGAAATCTACACACAAAAAGTGCTTTCATACAGGACCCTCCTGCACATAGAAACAGCAAAATAGGAAGGATGAGTAAGAAAAGATAAAAAACTTATAGTTAAGACGGGATGAAAACCGATAGATAGAAAGTAGGCATGAAAGATTGAAGATCCAAAGGCATGTCATCAGCCAAGGTCACCTGACACTGTTCCCCCTAGAGCCAAATTGGAAGGAAGAACGAGTTATTAATAATGCGATTCAATTCATAGATTACGGCCCACCTTGACAGAGAGGGCGACCACGAGACCTACATCAGTCGTGAACTAACGTTGATTCCCTCACCTAATTCTAGTGAGGACGGTGAAGACCATGCAGAGAAGGAGGTAGTGGCGATCGTACGCTGTCTTCTTCTTGAGCTTCTCAATCTCAACAAGAGCGTAGAGAGATGCTCGGTCACTGCACCACAGACCTGCAATACCAAATAAGATAAAGTATGAGCCGAAATGTGAGCACACTCGCCAACGCATCTGTCATGCTTACTTGGTTGAGATCAACTTCGAATTTCAACACTAAAAGTATAATAGAATCAAGGCAAGTGAAATACCAACTCATAATATAAAATGGTAACGTGTAACCCTTACAAGTATAATGTAGAATAGATTTCAGTTTAAGCCTTCCTAAACGCTAAAAAATGAGTTACAAAGAAAGAAAGGCACCATTTAGTATGGAGGTAAAGGAATACAGAATCTATGCTGATGGGGCATAGAAACACCGAGTTGAGAGAGAAGTTCATGACACAAGATAAAAGTTGAAGAAAGTAGTAGGTGCTGAAAAAATAGGTCAGCAATGAACCGAAAATCGAATTTTTTTTAGAGAAGCAAATGTCTTCAGAATTCAATTTTACATATCCCTTTCAATTTGTGCTCACCTAGTTGCGATAAAAATGAAATAACTGGAATTTGAAAAATTTCTAGATTTTAGGGTAGTAGATCCCCTTTTAAGTTAAGTAAAAATTTGCTTCGTGATTTAAAAAAAACTTAGCAGCTCAACATTATTTTACAGGAAAAAGTCTGCTTCCTCGTCAATAACTGTGCGAATTAACATGCAACCACTTTATCAGAGGAAACGTCAAGAGAGGTCGTACAAGCACAGAGAGAAAGCCTATGAGCTTTAACCCTTTTTCTGCAGAAAGAAATAGGTAAACATGGGAAATGCTGACTTTAACACTATACGACGTAATTCTGTATTTAAGCCTTTATATGGTAGTCAAATATTTTCCAAACTCAAAAATGCACCCACACATGGCACTAAGAGAAACAGTTTTGCACTTCATGATATGTATTCCGAAGTCGACTGGTTCTAATTCTTTCCCCTCAGTAAAGATTCAATATAGATTTACACACGCCGTTTAAGAAAGAGATCTTCAAAGAGATCTCATCCACAAGTAAATTAAAATGCAGCAGAACCAGTAAGTAGGCAGCAAATATCTTAAACACTCAAAGCGGTACAACTGAGAAATGTCCAATATTGTTACCGATTTGATTAAGATATGGTACGACTACATGCTTTTTTTTGTCACAGTACCATATGCTTTTTTGTTTGCTTTTTTTGTTTGCTTTTGTCAAATGAAAAACGTTGAACAGGAGGGAGAGTTTTATACACTGAATGAAAGGATTCTCATCAGAACATCTCTGACACGCACTCAAGTTGAAAATGCAACAAGTCAAGTTGAAACCTAATTTTTCTAAGTAAAAATTAAAATTATCAATGCAAGGGCAGAGATACTAAACTGAAAACAAACGTTATTACAAAATCTACTTCACACGCTGCGTTTAAATGATGCCAGTATATAATACTAAATTATGTCCTCAGTAGTTCCAAAAATAAGTTATCTATTTCCCCACCCCTTCCTACGAATCATTCACTATAGCAGTTGCAATAAACATATATTTCTTAACTCACAGTAATGCGACTAACCTAAATCATTGAGCACAGACTCGAGGTTATCAAAGATGGCAAGAGGTTGTTTTTTGGGGTCAGGCACGCCAGTGCAGAACTCCCTGTACTCCTCGCCGTAGACCTCGACGGGGTCGTAGCGGTGGTTTTCAAGGAAGCTGCGAGCGTGCGCCAATAGCTGCCGCACCGAAGCCTCCACGCCGTCAGCCACCACGGGTGGGGGCGTGTTGCAGGCCACCACCCACTCCTTCGCGCGACTCTCAGTCCTGGCAACCACAGAATATCAGTAAACGGGATACCAACAAAGCAGTGACTTGATGCCTCGACTACATTGTGCGTTTGTTGAAGTGGTTCTTAGCCCTGTTGGAGGTACTCAACCCCACAAGTTTCATACATGCATTGATCAAACCCTTAGTGATTGGAAAAATGAAATGTGCTTTTTTTTCCCTTCTAATTCAGAACTATATGTATACTGTATTAGAGCACAAACTGTACCATGCCAAACCCAGGTAAAGAACCACTGGTTTAAACCTTCCCTAACCACAGCAATGGTTTTCCTAAGATACGAGAGCGCTATTTCGTTTGGAATAAACCAACACAACCTATGGCTAAAGTGTGTCTTAAAACCTCGCTCACAGAAACAAGATTGTAAGAAGTTTATAAAACAAGACAGGTGTTTAAGAAGTGTGCGCGCACTTGTTCGTAAATGTGTTAGTGCAACGCCCTCAATGCGGGGTGTCCGCAATGCGCTTGCTGAATCAGCAAGATCCCTCATATAAATTTAGGTGCGGGGCCTTCAGCGTCGCATTTTGTCTGTACTCCCGTGCTCAAAGTAATCAGACACATTTACGAACAAGTGCACGCACAGAAGAAAGTAATAGATGTTGAAAAAAAGGACTGCAATGAACTGAAAAAAGGTAATCTGCAGCAAAACAAAAAACCTTTCGATTTCAACAAATAGAAGGCCTACTAACTTTCAGCCTGGAACCTCATATTTTCCCCTGAGAGTACTAAATCCCATAGATACAATAGTTATCTCCTCCTGAGGAATTGACCAACATACAGAAAAAGTAATTTTCCCTAGTTGAACACATAATATTCATTAGTTCGAGTCAATTTTTTTCGGTCTTTACACATGAATTTTATAACAATCAAAACTTGGGCATTAATTCAAAACTACAAAAGCTAAAACTTTATATACAGATATCCAAATTACTTGATATTAATACAAATCAAAAAAATTTCACGGGGGAAAGGAAATTTGAATACCAGATGAATAACCGAAGCATACACTTTACTTGAAGATGCATCAATTCAATCTTACCTATTATTTTCTGTATAAGTATGAATATCTCAAATGCGAGTGCAGGTGTTGATGTCTAGTGCCAGCGCAGGTGTTGATGTCTAGTGCCAGCGCAGGTGTTGATGTCTAGTGCCAGCGCAGGTGTTGATGTCTAGCGCCAGTGCAGGTGTTGATGTCTAGTGCCAGCGCAGGTGTTGATGTCTAGCGCCAGTGCAGGTATTCTGAAGTGCTAGTGCAAGTGTTGATGTCTAGTACTAGGTGATGATGCAGCAGTAACACAACGAACCCAATGCCAACAGAAACAGCAACCAACCCAATCACAACAATTATGTTAGATGTTAGTTTAAGGCTCCCTAACTGCTAAAAAAAAAAAAAGCGTTTCCAAGAGAGGAAGGAGGAATCCGCCATTTAGTAGGGAGAGAAGGGAACGCAGAACAACAAACCCGATGACAGCAGACACACCCAAACACAGCAGCACCACCACCAACAAAGTGACAGTAGAAACTCAATGACAGGGGCAACACAACCACAGTAGCAACACAATCACAGCAGCTACACATCACCAATCACAGCAGCAGCACCACCACCCACCCAATGACAGCAGCCACATCGCTGGCGGTGGTGACGGAGCAGCCGGTGGCGAGGGCGAGGCGCCGCAGGAAGCAGTGCAGGAGGTGCGGCGGTGTGGTGGAGGAGGCGGGGGAGCACAGCGGGGAAAGCAGCGGCGGCGTGCACCCTACCACGCGGCACGTGCGCGGCACAGACAGCACCAACTGTAAAACATTGAAAGGATTTGTCTCGTGCAAGGAATAAATATAACCATATACTACTTGAAGAGTATGCTGTTAACGGGTGTACAGGTTTGTTGCAATGTAGGTCTCGGTATTTGATACAGAACATTTTTCCCCACAAGTTACTTGGTTTACAAGCATATGTTGCTTTGGTGCACAGCTATTGCCGTAATGTACGTCCCATTATTAACTACAGTGCTTTCTTCTTCTAGTGATAATTATCTGCCAAGCTCATTAACAGTACAATAAGTACAGGGTGGTTGCTAAGAAATATATCCCTTTTAAAATTGATATAACTCCTTTTTCACGGACAGGATAAGGAAATAAAACTGGGATTATTGGAAAGAAGAAGAGGTAATTTTACATTTTTATTTTACTTTGCTAGACCTACAATTGAAAATTCTTGTCTTCATCTTGGATTAGAGTTCTCAGTCTTTCAACATTTTCCGCTGTGCATTCCGTAACTTTTCTTCCAGATCTTCCTTTAATAATGTTTCTCACAATAAACTGGGATTGCAACTTCAAGAAATTTCTCCGAATCGTTATTTTATCAGGTTTGAATCGGTTTTTCAAGAAGGATTTCCCCTCAGTCATGACGATGGATCCAATTTTTGTCATTTCTTCGATGATAAACTTGCAATGGTAAAGAGTCAGTTGTGCCATGTTTGCTGATTACAATAATTTTCTCTCCTGCACTCTTGATGTTTATGCTTATTTGGAGGGTATACCAGATATGTTAGATAACATTGAATTTTGCCCTTTTGTTTTGGATGTTGTATGTTATTGTCTCCAAATTCTTATTATATTTTAAAAGTTATTGGAATTTTAAAAGGTATTTATTTTTAGCAACTCCCCTGAATTTTCTGTTCTCAACATACTAGTGCTGAGTCTTTGTAGATAGTACATGGTTATTCTCATGCTAAGATGTGAACTTCATTGAAAATGTTGTTCAATCAGAGTTGCAGCAGTAAATTCTAAGCTAAAGCATTTTAGATGTTTAGCCCTTAAAACTTGAGAACATTAAAGTAAAAAATAAAACTTATTTTGGCCTATGAAAGGATCAGCATTTGACAATATTTAACCATGCTACATTAAATGTGTTATAATAGTTATCATAATTTCAATTCTAAAAGCCCTCACCAGGTATTTGACACCTACATAATCGTATGGGTTGCAGGAAGTAGTTTAGATTGCTAATTATATGACTTGCGCAACTATATTCCGCTGTTGAACAAGATACTTAAAACCTTTTCAAACAGTATTATCATCATTTTGAACAATCTTAGACAGAATAAGAAATTGAAACAGAGGATTATGAGCAAAAACATTTAATACATTATATAACTATGAATTTGGTCCAAGCTTAAACACATTTTTGCACAAACAGATGACAATGATGTCACATAAAATACTGCTAAGCCATTCTATCTGATTTCGTAAAAAGTTTCTTTCAAAAAAATATAAAATCAAAGCTGCAACCATAATTATCTTTCTGACCACATTTAAGAAAAACTGAACTATAAATTTAAGTTCTGCCCATAATTGCAAGGAACTTAAACTTCTGACACTTTCTAGGAATTTTCAGTGGCAGGGCAAGCAGTAGAAAATTTCTTTGTTTTTCTCTGCGTCCAGCCAGGCTAGGTATTTGACATCGGGCATTTTCATCAAAATTCAAGAAAAACTCATAGAAAATTAACATGTCTTGTGCCCAAACTGACCATTGTCGACGTTGATTAAAAACACAGAAGAACTCAAGGAAATTCCCAGCCTTGAACCCAACTTAGAAGCCTTATACTGTCTTGAACCATACCTGTCTGAAAACCTCGTCAACAAGGCACACTTGAGCGTCGGCCAGGAACAGCAGGCTGGCAGAGTGCAGGTTGAGGCGGTCGGTGTGACTCGTAGCAGTGCCACACAAGGCCATTAACACCTGGGGCAAATAATCTCCCTTTATTCATGAGGAAATGGTTTTGATGACATACCGTCAATAAAAAAATATTTGGTATATTCTAAATGATTCACCCCTCCACAGTAAAGAATTGACTATCTCTCAGTAAACTAGTGATAAATTTAAGTTGAAACTATATTTAATCGTGAAACGTGCTCATAGAAAGGAGTAGAAAAATGTAAACTCAGTGACTAATGCTACCTACCAACCAACAAAGAAGGGATGAACCAGATTCAATGTCTTAGGTATTTATGGGCGATTGATTCTGCATCTATATTAATCACATATATTACATCACAAGTGTTACATGCACAAAATAACGGCACAGTATAACTGTGACACTTGACACAAAAAGTACATGAATCATATGATAACACTGAATATTCCTTTCTCAGCCTTAAACGAGTTTTTGGCTACAATATGAACAAAAGAAAAATACATTGGTCAAATTCAATACCCAGATACCATGGCTAAATGGAAGTGTGTCTGTCTTATCTGCACCACCAAACCAGCCTCTACACTTGATATATCTACCTACCTACATATTTAAAAAATTTCTAACAAATACTAGTACTGTACTCTGGCCAACAGTTAAAAATTACCCAGCTTTTTTTGACATGCAGCCAAACTAAGTAATAGACATCTAACATTATTCATCAAAATGAAAGAAAACTCGTGAAAATTTGTGCGTCTTAATGTGCAGCCAGACTGGCTTGTTGCCGTCCCATGATGGCTAACAACACATGTAACAAATAATTTGTTACAAATTATTCTGTTTATCCATCAGGAAATAGTTTTGATGATTTACTTGCAATAAAAAATAGTTTATTTACTTATTTTCACACATGAACATGAAATACTGATAATTAAAATATTCAAGAAATATTATACTTTAACTTTCAATCAGGTAGCCTAAAGCAGACTCTTGAGCTCTTCATGAATGGGTAAATTTCAATAGCCAGCCACAGATGTGCTATAAGAGAAGATCAGAGCATGATGATGAAGATACCTGTGAGCCAGAAGTGTTGAGCAGCCATGTCTCATCATCCCAGCTCTCCAGCTCCTCAGGATCCTCGGGGAGCAATGCCACGTCGAGATCTGTGTTTTGCCGCACGGACTCGCTCAGTAGCTGCAGGCACGGGTATGAGTTGCCCAAGAAAACTGCACGCGGCTCATCTGCTGCTATGGGACTGCAATAGACATAATGAGTACTGTTACAATTGTGATATGGTACTACAGACATATGCTAACATATGTGTACACTGAATTCATACATTAAAATTAAGTAAAACAAACAAGTATCATGTGTTCATAGCACAGCAGTTGCAATAAATAACAGAAACAGCAGAAAAGAGATGAAAATGACCTGTCAAACATCATCAAGCCCATGTGATGGAATAGAAGTACTCAAAGATGGAAAATATACAAGTGAATTCTAAATTCCAAAATCACAGTATTAAAATTTACCAACTGTTGCACAAGAAATCAGAAGAGGGGAATTCTAGTAACCCGTATTGGGTTTACAGATATCTAAATTTACCCTGAATAATATTTTAGAGATTGCTTCAGATAAACTTCAACATTTGACACAGATTAGATTAGATTATTAGTTAGTTTAAGCCTCCCTATCCGCTACAAAGGCGATCCAAAGAGAGGAAGGAGGAAGGCACCATTTAGTATGGAGTTTAGGAAACGTGTAATCTACGCAGAAAGGGCATAGAAACAGTAAGATGAGAAAGAAGATTATGAAACAAGATCAAAGTTCAAGAAGAAAGTAGTAGATGTTGAAAAAACAGGACAGCAGTGAACCGAAAAAAGATGGTCCGTAACAGAACAAAAACCTATTTTATTTCAACAAAAAGGAAGCCTACCTAACCCTTAGCTCGGGCCCTCACATAGTCCCCCTGGGAGCGCTAATTCCCATAGATACAATAGTTGTATCCCCCTGAGGGGAACATTTGACACTACCCATGACTCCCATGACCTGTTAGGTTAAGTTATTTTCATATCAAATTATTATCCTAGAAATTGATTTATAATCCAAATTTTCACCAAGTCTATATATAATTCCATTTCAATGAAAAACATTCCTTCAAGTTCCTTTCAGAATACACAATATTTCCTGACTAAAAATTTGTTGTATCTACAGAACAGCATGTGGGGGATGAATAAACTAAATAGATTGGACTAAGGAGAAGAAAGTGAATCAAATTTCCCCTACGTTCGAGTAAAAACTATCACCAATATGAAAAAAATCAAAATAATGAAATACTTCAATCCTGGAAACAGTTTTGCATTAACGCCATCTTATTCCTGAAAGTAGTTCTACATTTTCCCTATCCCATTACTGAAAGTAAGGTGCTGAATTTTAACTTACATTAATACTGAAAGCAAATCATGGACAGTGATTAAACATTCATGCAAGCTGACACGTAAATAAAACTCTCCGAGTTTCATATGTATATCAATTCCCAGTAATTTCTTCAAGAAATAGTAAGATTTATCTAGTTCTTTAATTGAGAACAATAATACTGAAATTGTTACCTACTGCACAGTAAAACCAAGATCTAACAAGCCTCTTGAAAACAATGCATAAACTATTTCAATTACACTTTTAACTACTAAGAGTACACTTGATTTTGAGGGAAGCAAATGGACTGAGGCCATTGGTTATGGCTTTTGATTCTCTTGTTTTGAATACACATTACAGAAGAAGAAACCTTTGAAAATAACAGCTTTAATCTTCCCATCATACCATGTGCATTGTAGCATCATGATTTAAATTAGTATCTGCAAAACAACATATGCTATAAGGGAGAAAATCAAAAGAAAAAATGCTAAATTGATTGAGACAGTAGAGAGGGAACATGAATACACCTCTTGCACGTCCTTACCGCCTGTCATCAGTAGCAGGGGATGTAGCAGCAGCAATGAAGTGAAGCTCCTTGCACAGTGAAGAGGCCAGGAATATTTTGGTGCTATTTGAGGAGAGAACTGAAATGGTGTTCTGCTGGAGGCAGCTCCATAACAGCTCAAACTGCAAAAACAAAAGCAATAAACACTTTAGCTTTTAATTGTCAACTCACCTCTTGACCAAAATTCAAAATATCAACAATAAATACATCTTAAATTTCAATTTGAATCTTGCCTCAGGTAAATAGAAGCAAATACATTACCTGACAGTATTGTTAGACTCAAAATTTAGAAAGGAAGCTTGCACTGAAGCTGATGAAGACATGAAAAATGAAAGACCCTAATGCTCTATTTGTTAAAAAACAAAAATCTGACATAGAATAATGGTATCATTCAATTATGTTTGAAAAACTAATTACACCACTACTGCCATATCCTTATTGTCCTAAAAACATCTTTGAATAAATTAAATAAGTTTTAAATTACCCCTAAGGATGATGGAATCAAAACAAAATTTGTTTCTGTAAACCCCAGTCGTGCAATAATTAATTTGAAGAATGGGTGACATCACAGACCCCAGAGCAAGCAAGTTCAAATAGCCAACCATCAGTTAACAACTAGTTAAAACAACAAACACTACAAGAAATTTTTCCCAAAATTCTAGAATATGGTAGTTCAATTTCAACAGGTCTTCAAACTCCAAGAGCTTTCAATTAACTTGCATACCTGATGTTCACAGGGTGTGAAAATGCTGCTGTGGACATTGTCAGGTTGAATGCGGTTCATCTGTAAAAATCAAAATTAGCTTTATTTTCCACCAAGAATAAAACAGCAGCAACAGATTTCACTACAATAAACACTGTCATGTAGAAGGTGATAAGCAGTTATGAAATTTGCCATTTTAGATATTATTTTCAAAGAACTACAACATCTAAGTGCCAAGGCCCAATTTAACTAAATAAAGGAAAATAACAAAAGCGCACAACTGGATCAACTTAAAGTTCATGTCACTGGAATAGCTTTCTTTACTTTTGAGAAAGCAATTATGATGCTCTATTTCTAATAATACCTAATCTATCAATGATATTGAAACACAAATAAATCTTAAAACTCTAATCAACGTTCCTTAATTTATTTTTCTAATAAATTTTCTGAATCTTTACAGCTTTTGAATACGCACTGCAAGTATAGACAAGAATAGCACATGGAAAGCGCCGGCTTCAAACACAATTTAACAGGCAAACTTGTATTTGTGAAGCATTTTTTAATATTTTTTGGTGAAAATACTATATAAATTCTTAAAACACAAGTTTTGGCTATACGTTTACATACCTACATACATACATAAAAATTTTATATTAAAAGGTTAATGAAATCAAGTGTTCTTCACTGCTCTGAAAAAATTAGCACAAATAGAAACATTTTTCAATGGAATAAAGATAACATCCATGTATCATACACTGATAAAACCTTCATATTTACAACCCTTTGCACTTGCTGAAAAGTTTTTTGATACAAATGATAAAAAACAAACCAATAGATGAAAATTGTACACTGATAAAAAAATTTCTCTTTAAAGATATGCAAGATTTAATATTTTAAATAAAAACATGCTTTGCATAAATGCAGCAGGGGCAAGTTACTTACCTCTGATTTATATGTTTTCAGAGCTGGTAGAATTTTACCACATCTGATGAATTAATATTCTTGAGGTTACTTCATGATCTCACATCAGGTATAAGCTGCATTTCACTGGAGGCAACTTTGGAATAAATAGGAGATCAACTACTCCTGTCAACAGGTAGAACATGAAAATTTCAAACAAGAAAAATCATAATTATCAAAACATATAATGAACACTTTTGCATACAGGAATTTCTGATTTTGCTACAATAAATTGTTGAACCAGGTTTTATTGCTGAAGTTTGTGTTTCAACTACAAACAGTCAAAATAGCTTCACAAGTACAGTGTAAGATTGTGTCTTGTTTCTTTAGTCCTATTCATGCCTTAAGTCAGAAAAATATTTTTCTGTGCTAGGCCAGGGCTTCACTGATCATGCAATAAGGCATCTTTTACCTTACATCATAAACTAGATCAACATGCATCACAAAAACTAATTTCTAGCGTAAATTAAGATTTCCTTGTACTTTAAATTACTTTTAAAACTCATACAGTACTGTAGTTAATGATACATTTTACCAATTTAAAATCTAATTATATTAATAATGTCAACCTTCCTATGAAGATTTGAAATAATATATTGTTATATAATGCTCATTATTGAACATTATAACAGCATGATAACAAAAAACAGCTTAATAAACACCATAACTCTTATTTTCAGATTAAAATGGTTGACATTATATAAAAAACAAAAACAGTAACATATTTAGATTTGCTGAATTTCATTAGCATACTTTACTATAAAAAATTATACCAGCAAATTGTTCACACATTTCAATCAAGTCTTCAACTGAACTTGTAACTTGATTCCCGATCCATTATAAGCTTAATTTTAAGAGCTTGAAAAGCACAATCCAATAACGTTAGCAATGATATAAGGCTTTTGGAATGAGCGCCAATGTATTTAGCCACACAGTCCACCACTTATTGTTACAATCTTACTCTGACCCTGATTGATACTAAATAGTTAAGATAATTAACATTGAAACTCTGAAAATAAGTGAAATATCTTTCAACACCATGTAAATAAAAAAAATAAAAAAATTTTGTGGTATATAATGTAGACACAGAATCGATAGAAAAATAGGGTTGCTATAGCAACACATTTGACAGTTTAATACATAACAGAAACCTGATGAGGTAAAAAAATATCTTTTGCCAAGTTTCAACCTGGAAAAGATGCTACAAATACTGCGTATAGCTAACAGAGGTATATTTAATGCCTACATATAAAAATGAAGTGGAACTTTGTGTGACTCACTAGATACACAAAATCAAGAATTATTACATTTATTACTGCACATAACTCAAATATTTCTAATCAAAAAATGATTTCACTAGAAATAAATCTCAACTTCATGAATCCAGATGTAAATTAAAATTTTTTAGTTCATAGCTTCTTTAAATTACTTGTGTTAAGTAATTCTGAAACAGTCTAAAATAAATTGTTGTTTAATTAATCAAACTCAAGTCAGAGAAATAACAATATACACAAGATTGTGAAGCTAATTAAGAGCTACTAAATTATTTCTACAAACAAAATATTGTGTATCTTATATAGCACTTTATAAAATGCTGTTCAACAAAACATTTTCAATGAATTGTCACAAGTAAAAAATGCTCATTATTTCTAATTTCCTTTGAGGATAACAGTGATCTGCATCAGATTCAATTTCATTGAGCTGCCCAATAATTTACAAAACAAAGATTCATGGAAGTAAAAGTTATCTATTATCATAATTTTCTATTGAAATTCATTGTACCTAAAACGTTTACCAGAGCCTGAATATAATTTATAATGTAATGCTTTGCTTATTATAAAATCAAAACAATATTTAATACAGCCAGTAAAATGTATAAGCAACATCTAATGACCTTTGAACTTGAATTGCATAACAGTGACCTGACTCCACAGTATACACATTAAAAGGTAAGAGGCCAACAATTACACAACCCCTCCTGTCTCATACAATTTGATAACCTAGTAAAATATTCATAAATCAAATTAATATTGACACAAACCATGATATATAATTCAATTAAGATTCATTTCAACTATTTACATTACAGAGAATTTGACACCACACTAAAACTAAAAAGTTCACCAGCAACTACTGACATGCAGGTAATTTTTGAAATGCAAATTGATATATTTAGAATAAAACTTTCCTCAACAAACTGCAATTCTAAATGCTCCATTGAGCATGAAAAAGTAACTTTACACAAACAATACAAATGAAAACATTACTTGCTATCTATGGATCTATATATAATTAATAGATAAATAAGCACACCGTAAATTCAGCTTCATAAATGCAATTGAATCCTTTTCTACAAATGAATACACACAAAATATGAAGAAGCACTAATTATAATTTAATATATTAAAAATCGCAATTCAGCAATTGGAAAAAATCACCATAGAGCAACAAATTATTTAGATTCCTTCAACACGAACGGCCTTAACGGTCCAGTGTGACAACCTAAATTTCAGCAGCCTATAGCCTATCTAAAGGCTTGCGTAATTCTTTCCTGTAACATATAATAAAGACTCAATGACAAGAAGACAGAAATGATAAGACCAATGATCTGTGTATTTCACTATCTGAATACTGATATTTTAACTCGAGTTGGTGAGTTCAACTATGATAAAAGTTTAAAAATTTATACAGAAAAAGAAGTCAAGCACAAGAAGCACATTGTTACGAATCAAATACAAACATTATTTGAAAACACCTCAACTACAAACGTGTTTCATATTTTCAATTTTTAGCACTTAATCAAGAAAAAAACTGGGCTACTTTCGACAAACACTAAAACATCAAAACACGCTAACCTCCAAAAGTGAGTGCATTGACCCACAAAAGCTACAACTGTTATTGTTAATGCAACACAACTCTTAGGTGCATTTTGAAAATGATTATCTGTTTAAAAATCATTGTATTTACGTCATGTGATGAAGCACCAACCTTTACTGAAAATAATTCAATTTTCTACATAAAAATTATCGTTTGTTTGATTAATTATTTAATCAAGTTTTTGCAGTATATCTTCATGCCCTAAATATCAATGTTTTCTTGTGTAAATTTGAATGTTGCGGGCCCACGGATATTTAATTTCTATAATCAAATATATTTTTAGGACCATTCCATAAAAAAGCTTCTATAAGCCTTCCTTTTTTGTTTGTTTGTCGTTTATTGGAACTTTGAAGAGGTTTCCATGCAGCTCCACGGCTGAACGAATGTTTCTCTTGTCAGAGCTGGGTCTGGTTTGACTTTATAAGCTTTAATTACTAGGATAACAGTTCCGTTAATTAAATTTCATGGAAAACTCGCTTGTATTTGGTACCTGAAGTGGTGCTTCTCTTTTTCGTACATGCGCTGCTAAGCTTTTGACAGAATGAAAAGGGAAAGATCTCATTGTTATCTATATGCCCCTAGTATTTTTCAGATGGGCCTACAAGGAATGAGTTTAATGCACACAATATAATAGGCGTTGAACTCAATGGAAGATGGTCAGGGAGGATTAAATTTCTAGTATAAATGTACGTGTGATTTATGTTATTATTACTAATAAAAACATACATCATTATCGCTATCTTAATCAACTAGTCTCTTTATTTTTTTCATTCTGCCATTTCCTCACTAAAGAGGCACATGCTTCTGGAAATGAAAAAAAATAAGTACCCATTCTATTAAACGGAAATTTTCTCTAAAATTATTTTTGAAGGAGCTTTTTAGCATAGAAATGTACAAATTTCTGCCCCGTTCGATGGAAGTTTCATAAGACTTCTAACTAACGAAGGAATAGACTATGGATTTAATTCGAAACAATTCTGAAAACTCATTTTTTCAAAACTATCCCGTTGTCCTAGCTGTAGTTTATCAATATTTTGACCTGAAATGGAGTGCAAGCTCATTAAATAAAAGCGTGGTCCCTATAACCTCTTCAGCTAGACTTGGGGATTTTCTATCACCAGAGGAGTTACTTGGTCTACCTAAGTGGGGCACAGTTGTTGGAATTAGACTCAAACATTTTTTTTTTTTCATGAAATGGAGTGGGTACTCTATCTCTGCCCCACGACGACGACGACTAGAAAAACAGTACATAGACTAAAACGCATACGCTAGCTATTGAAATATAGGTAGCCGTATAATTCGTTTAACAAGATGTGCAAGTCTTAAAATTTTGCAGGTTTTGAGTTGAATTGCGAACTGTCAATGCTATTGACAAACATTACTGAGTTTGCGAAATCGTGTGGATCTGACATTTGACCGAGGAAGCTCCATAATAAGTTATATAAAAGTTGAACTTCGCAGTGTTTGAATCTTGTAGTCTGATGCTGGTAAAACTAGCAAGAAATGTTTTTACATTTCATATAAAGGTGCTCACAAGCTTATGTGTGTCAGCATCATTTGATAAATCAGCCATTCAAAATGTCAAGAGCGTTGAAGGCGCATAAAATATCATCTCGTTCTCAAATTGTCATCTTGATGTGATTTCTACGTCTTTGAACAATAAAAGAGCCTTCACCCATGCTTTGGAAGGTTTCGTTTTCTTTCTTAAAAAGTGAGCTGAAACCCAGTTTTGGAAAGGGTTTCAGCATAGGGTCAATGAAACTTCTTGTTGAATCCTTGACTTTCATAATAATTATGGACACTAATTAGAAAATAACGATTAACACTTGTTCAGAATGATTTCATTGTACGAATAAAATTTGACTTATGCAAGGCAAATATTCGCCGTAAAACGCTGAAAATGGAATTTAACACATAAGCTTATTGGAGTTTCACATAGAGAGGCTAAAGCACAAATATAACGGGGATAAACTACATCCAAGAAATCACAAAATTATAGTACCTTGATTTAAGACACATTCTAAGTCATGGTTTGCTTCGTAATTTGTTGTTGATCGACAAGTAGAATAAGTATAGATATTATGTATGTACACGCACACGCTACAATCTAACTTTACGCCCATCAGTACGAGATAGAAAAGTATTTGTTAGGAGAACAAATGAAGTGTCATCAGAAACACAACAGGCTTTCTTAACGTGCAAAGAATCTTCCACATGAATGCAGAAAACGAGACGTTTAAATCAACACTCCATCAATCAGCATCACAGTGAAATGTAAGACATTCACAGCAGAAACACAAAAAAATAGATTTGAATAGATCAGTTGTTAGAAACATGACGAAACCTATCAAGTTAGACAAAAAATGCGCAAAACCTGGAGCTATACAAATATTTACATGAACTCGGCCAACCATTCATTTACATGGAAATTAATCTTACTCGCTATCATAAAGCTGTCCTACCTGCTTTAATATCTGCCAAAAAGAAGTAAACAGGAATGAATGTTTCAAGCTTTGACAAAATTTTACCCAAAAAATTTCAAAGAGAGTCAGTTTGTGACAAGAAAAGAGAATTAGCTCTTACATGTGAAACAATTACGCCACAACATTTGCAGTAAAAATTAGTAACTCAATACGCCAACACAATTTTATTTGTCATATAGGAAAGTAGATGTGCAGTTGCTGAATAATTATGCACGAACAACACAACGATCAGAATTTGATTACATATTTCTTTTGGAAGAACATACTATCATCATGTAAAGTAGAGGATGTAACGAACACCTTTCTAACAGGAAATGCGTAGAAAAAACTCATTTCCGTCATTTCTACCGTGTTCTCGAAGTGTGTGAATAAAATGGTGAAGGTGACAGACTGACAAGTATACCGGTTAAAAATAGTGTTATCACTATTGTGAATTCTAGGTACCGAATATATAAATGTAAAAAAATACCTAGTAAAAAATGCGGTGGAACCACTCAAACGAAGATACTACGTGCGAGCAGGATTTTCAAAAGTGACTCGCCTGGCACCATCCGGAAACGGTACAATGGAGATTCACAAACTTCAAACTCGTGCACAAGGACGAGGAGCAGAATGCTTAAGCCAAGGCTGCTTAAATCCGTAATGAGTACCCTGCAGCGTCAACAAAGAACGTCATGTCCTCCACAAGTGCCTCCTATGACAAACCTTGAAAGCTATTCTTGAGAGACACTCGGGAACCCTTCTTACACCACAACGCGATTCAAGTTCTCAAAATGATCAGAAAGGCAATTCAATTCAATGAGCAGTTTTGAGAGTTTGACTAACTGAGAAATAAATAAAATCTTTAACCACTGTTACTTTTAAACTGGTACCTATTCGACAGCGGACTTAATCGGATTATAGGATAAAACAGTTAAAACCGAAAGCGATAAAATGAAAGAACAAATCAAAACAATCGAATACCGTTCGCATGTGAAAATGGTACGAGAATATAGCCTTAGGCGACTAATCGCTCTAACCAGAATGATTAAGGCATGCGGAATCTGGAAAACTTGCACGATTAAATAGGTTCTCATTGGACCGGAAATTGTGTGAGTTAACAGAGTGCCGTATATACAGAGCCTATAGTAGCATACATACATGGACTTAAGATTCGTTTTTAGATCCTACAGAAGTACTTACATTAACTGGACATTCCCTTAGCTTAATCAAGTCAGTCATGAATATTGCGTTGCCTAAACATATTTTATCTAGCCATTAATTGAAGATGAAAATCTTGACCGTCAAAGTTAATTTAGGCTTAAAAATCTATTCCGAAAATAAACTATCTGGCGAACTACGATGCTATATGTACACGAATGGATAGATAAAATAGTCCAGCCCGAAAAATTAAAAAAAATACAGCGAATCTTAGATTTAAACGAGTGTTTTCTCCATTGCACCTAAAAACAGTGCGGTGGTAATTATTTAAAATCATTCCCTTTTATAATCTGAGCGCAAAACATACAGTAGAATATGGCCACAGAAACGAGCCGAGTGGCTCACTCTCGGGTCGCTATCTAGAATAACTCTGTGTACACCGAGTGATGTTCAAACCAATCATGACCAAACATACCACAAATTCCAAGTTATCGTACAAGGCATTAAACACTCATGAAAAGCATACAACTTTAACACATAGACTTGTTCAGCACGGATATTAGAGTATCTAAACATCTACGAAAGTATGACCAACAGAAAAAAATTTACTGAGAACAATGCTTCGAGTAAATATGATTCAGAGCTTACGTAAAGACTCCCAGAGAAGGCGGGGATGCTATACTGTAGACAAAGATGCAGTCACTAGCTGTATCATCGTCGTGCTCAACCTTCATTCGGTCTAATGAGATTCATGCTACACTGTAGACAAAGATGCAGTCACTGGCTGTATCATCGATGTGATCAACCTTCAGGCGGTCTCATGAGATCATATAGACCAAAAAGCGAGAGCAAACAGAAGAAGACACATGTATTCTAAGAAATTCTCACTCAACTCCAGTGAAGATTAAGACAGTTTTAACTTCACCCAGTAAATAATAGTAGTAAAAACCCCCGTTAATTTTGACACTGAGCCACTGAATCATCCTAGACAGATACATTGCCTAACATTTTATCAATTTTACTGTAGTTTCGAAGCTGGTTGACGGATTCATTGTTTTTTCTTGTTTTTTTTTCACGATAATGGACAGAAATCCCGGAAAAGTGTAGAAAATTTGCTGCTTAGTTTGACAGCACTTGGTAATTATGGATGTAGATCAGCAGCAAGTATTGCATCGTTTATGAACTAATGAAAAACTTGGCAGTCTGGTCAGTTATGTTTGGAAAAACCACTGTAATAACCAAAATTAGTAATGTCAAAAAATATCCTAATTACAATTTTATGGGACTTCATTTAGTGCGCACATCGTCGACAAAAGTGTTCAGTAAACACAAGGAGAGTAACAGCGTCAGCTACGTTACAGCCATCAGAAAGTAATTTCAAGCAATGCCCTGAGTAAACGGTAAAACAACTCTTTAACCAAAGAATTCCACGTTCAGATTAAAATCATAACTCAAAAACAATATAGTGCCGTGCTGCACTATCATGAATGTGTGACTTGGTCGTGAGAACTGGAAATACGCGTAAATATTGACAGGAATATCGAAATTTGGAGTGTCAATTAGGTAGAAGCAATCTGTTCTTACGAAAAGGAATGTTGGTGGTACCTGTTGTTCAGTCGTGTTACCGTGTCCGTTGTGATACCGATTAATTTAGCATTTACATCCAACAGTAGTCCACGGTAGTTTTCGGGAAATTTTTTTCATTTGCTAGAATGATAAAGGCATTATAGAAAAATATCTAATTTTTTCCTGAATCGTATTCAAAAACTCACAACAACGACTAACACGGCCAATATTAGGTTTTTGCAAAGGTAACAATCGGGATTTTTTTAATCGGAAGAGTTTTCCTGAAGAAATGCAGAGAAAGTACTGTAGAAGAAGGTGCGCATTGGGATTATTTGCAGGTGTGAACGTCGACTTTGGTGACGCAGTTCTTGCACTCGACGCGACAGCACCACACGAACTTGCAGTGGCAGCGCTCGATGTACTTCACGGCCTGCAACACAGACACGGTGCTGTGAAATCAAGCTTCATGAAACACATTGGGGCTACACGACAGTAAGGTCATTTCATTTTTCAAAGAGTTGGACCAGTTTTAACAATACACTGAAATTTTCAAGTCAAAACTGAAAAAATCAAGCTTCTTGACCCAGTCTAACTTTTTCACCGCCTTCATGCATGTTTTTCGCCGCCTAAGCGATTTAAGCGATTAAATCGCTCAGGCGGCGGAAAACATGCATGCAGGCGGCGAAAAAGTCAGACTGGGGATTTTTTCTATGCTATGGAATCAAGCACCTTGAAACACATTGGGGTTACGCGAGAGTTAGGTCATTTCACTATTTGAAGGGATGGACCAATTTTAACAATGCACTGAAATTTTCAAGTCAAAACTGAGGCTAAACGAATGTGCAAATAAAGTAACTTCTGCATAAACACGTAAAAAACTATGAGTTGCAATTGCTCATTTCTGCAAATGACGTTAACGAATTTGAATAGAAGCTGAGCACCAAACACATGATGGAAGGCAGACAGAAACTCAAGTGAAGTGATCCGTATAAGATGCACGCAGTAGACCTCGAATTACGAGCGACAGTTCGAGGGTCAGGTGTGGGGTATGAACAGGGCAAGTCCTTGTTTTCAATTTTTCAAATCGCCATAGAAGTTTAAGTCTGAACCGGATCTAGCACACTAGCATCATTTGATTAGACTGAACTGTGAAATCTCTATTCGCCATGACGAAGAGTTTTTAGATTAGGCATTTCTTGGACTGAGTCTAAGACTGTCTCAGAAATTTCCATCAAAACAATTTGTACTACTGAGCAAGTCTCCCAGCCACACAAAATACAAGCTGTAAATCATAAGATCTTTAGTGTAATAGGTTCACATATTTCCAATCATTTTAGCCCGAACCGTACCAAAATTCTTTGCAATTTATATTTTCAAACTGACAGAATTAAAAACTAAAAACCTTTATCTCCAACATTTCCAATCTACAGCAAGCTAGAAAGAGCTTGCAAATGAAGTGCGAATTGTGGCCCTAAAATAAAGTTGAAGACGCACTAGCCAGTAGCAACTACAATGCTGCAGATCACTAACTGATGAAGTGACTGTAGTACAAACGCGTTTATCATCAATGGGTCACTGGCTATATATATATATGTATATATCTATGCATAATTTTTTACTTCCATTCTCAGATTTTGAATAACTTAACGAAGGGAAGACATTTGCATGTTCTTCCTTCGATCATCAACAGACAAGGGTGTAACGATGCCCAAGTAAATGATCACTTTGCTTAAATCGCAAATTCACTAAAAATATAAAAGTGAAGAAAATGCTAACAAATAAGTCATTAAAAAAAAACGAAAACGTTTCGGAGACCAGCTCCAACATTTGTTTCATGCTTGCGTTAGATTGATCAAACTTTGAATTTTACAGAACTGATGGGGGAGCTGGTCTCCGAAACGTTTTCGGTTTTTTCTTTCTTTTGAATAAAAATGACTAATTTTGAAAGCATTTTCTTTACTTCTAAATTTTTAGATACCCAAGTATGATTACCAGCCAAGAATGTTTACCTGTATGTTAAACACGGCATTGTAAAATTCCAACGAAACTTTTTGAACCATCATTATCGGAAATTGGAAAATCGTTAATGGAAACATGTATAATGTTTTTCTAGTACATAACTTGAACTGAATAGCTGAGAAGGAGCTCACCTTGGTGTTGTAGCCGCGTCCGCAGCAGAGGAAGCTGCAAGAGTCGGGGCCAGACGAAGTCTTGTTGCACTGCCGCCCTGATGTGCCCAAGATTCCCTTTTTCGGTTTGCTCTTGCAGTAGTTCGGGGAGTTGTGGATGTGCACTAACTCAGATTTGCCTGGCGGTAGAAACATTTTACTAAATCGGTGTTACCTTCAAAACTTACTTTTTCATTCAAAAGTGTCTCTTTGTGACAGATTCACGTACAAAGTAACCGATTTTTATGTAGAACAACATTTCCACTGGAAACCGTGATGGTAAAACATGAAACTTTTACATGCGGAAATGTAATGAAGTGCATCACTCAAGCAATTCTGAAGAACTGGAGTAATGTTTCAGATCAAAGAAACTGGATATTTCAAGTACAGTAAATATATTCCACTGAATAAAACTTAATTGCTCCGGAGATTCGCTACACTTAACAAATGTAAGATGAAATAGACACAAACCGACGCTAATTCCTTTTCCCCGTAATGAAATGGAGAGGCAAATAATACCACATTGTAGATAAACCGATTTTATACACCACAAAAAACATCTCTCTGGAAACCATAGACTTCTTTAGCAATGCTGAGTGTTACGCACTCATTAAGTTCAGTTTAAAAAGGGTACAATAACTCCACCTTTACCGAAACTGTTTAAACACAAAGAATGAAGTACGATCTTGTTCAGTGTAACCTGTTAAAGATCAGCAATTATAAATGAAAAAAAGTTATAATTGTTCAATTGTTATCAATGGAAACGCGTCTCATCCTCAGCAATACAGTCGTAAAAATTGCCAAATGAGCGTTCAGATAGAAAAAAAACTCTTTGGGCGGGATCTCCACTACGCCTGAGGGGACCCGAACACCGAAAAATTAAGTGCAAATATAATATACATTTCACGTATCAACTTAATTGGAAATAAACTTTTCTTTTTTCCTTGCACACAGCACACAGCTGAGCTAGGACAGACCTGCGGGGATGAGCATGCGGCGGTATTGGAAATAAACTGTTTTTCCTTTTTTTCTTTTCTCTATTTGTACACAGAACTGAGCTGGGACAGACCTACGGGGATGCGCATGCACGAGTATGGGAAATAAAATGTTTTTCTCTCTTTTTTCCTTTACTTTTTGCACACAGGACACCTCTGAGATGGGACAGACCTGCGGGGATGCGCATGCGGCGGCTGCGCTTGTTGCGCTGTCGTCGCCCCCTCTCACGGGCAGCGGCGCCGACGTCCCGGCGACGTCCCTTCATCGCTCGCTTCTTCCGCAGCACCTGCTGAGAGACACAGCGCCGCAACCACGCTTTTCATTAGGCCTCCAAAATGGTGTTCCTATTTTGTTGTTGTTAATGAGAGCAGCTGACTCTTGAGTTATGTGACGTCATCTTATCCCACCTTAATTAATTAATTAATTATTTAATTATTTAAATAGGTAAAAATTTGTACCAGTTTCTTACTTAAACGGTGCTTGTTTTAAGCTATAGAAATCTGAGTATAATTGGGGTTAATTTTTATCCATTCAAGAGGAGCTTCTCATGTGATCTCGCAGAACTTGATCGACTGAGGTAGTTTTAACTTAGGCTTTGCAATAGATGTTTAAAACTAATACTGCACTAGTAATAGAGTGAAAACGGAGAGAGAACGAGAGACACAGAGTGGGCATTTGAAGTGACAGAAGAGACGTGGACGGAATCTCAGGAGTTAACTACGAGGAACGAGATGAAAAAAAAAAAATCGCAAAGTGTCGCTCGAACTACTATAGACCACAGCAAAGAAATTAGAATTCTCCCAATAGTTAACAGCAGTGAATGCAATCACTTTACCTTCTTCCAAAGACTTCATAAATAAAAAATGAGCCAGCGGACATTCACCACGATAAAAAATTACTACCTATTAATCTATGTGATAATTAACAGAGAATAAAAAAGCAAGATGCCTTGCGGTTCAGTCAAGTGTTGTACGATCTTTCCGAAATATTTCCCCTCAACTCTTGTGAAAAATTTGGTTTTTCTTTTCTTTCTTTCTTTTGAGTTAACAAGTTGACCGCTTGGTGACCCACCCCCCTTCGGTCACTGAGGGAATCTTCTTTATGAGCCTCACCAAACAGTAGTCACAATCTCATCATTTACATACATTTAATCATAGATAAATGACGGCTCTTTCCATTAAATTCTCCCATTTTCATTCTTGAGTACTGAAATTGACTAATTTGAGCTTTGAACTTCAGTTTAACCAGCTGCGGTTAACGGTTAAATTAGAAAGAAGCAGTTTAAAATTCATTGAATTTAATGAACGTTAGCGCTGGGACAGCTTAAACAACAGCAAATTAAAGTCAACTCTAAAGAGCGCACAATATTCTATACGCCCACTGCTTATGGAAATCGAAGATGCAAATAAACATCTTCGATATATTTAACACAAGACTTACTTTTGAAATGAAATTTATGGGACAAAACTCCTTGTGATAAAAGAAATACTGATTGGAAGAATACGCGTTTGAACTAGGCATCTCGTTTAAACTTCTTATTCGACATGGATAAATCACCGTATCTTCACTAATTTTTTTCTGAGCAAAATCTGAGAAACTCGTCCAAAATATAATGTACCAAAAAAAACAGCCAAAAACAAATTTATACATGAATTCAGCGGTCATCTCATCCGTCAACGAGCTCATTATTAAAAACAGTGAGAAAAACAGTTCTAAAATTTATCTGAAAATGAAACATTGCCTCCAAATCAAGTCGCCAGGGAAGGGGATAATAAGTACCATGTATTCACGAGTGGTGAGGTCCACGAATACCCCTTAAGAGTTACGACACCACCTTGGGAAAAATTGCAGTTCCTTTTTCTACGTGTTCGTAGTGAGTTCATGCTAAAAGATTAGATTTCTATGCTCACACAATGGCTATGAAGTCCGCATCGACTACACATTGGTGGATACCCCTATCGCCTGTTAAATCTCCGCCATGTGATGGCTTGGTTGCAGGCCTCCTGCACTTGAGATAGCAGTAACCCGCAACTATTACACGCACCACTGATCTAATGAGATCTATACGTCTCTTTTCTCTTTCGGTGGTCGCTCAATGCTTGAAGACTTGCTTAATACTGCTTCAACAGACACCACTTACTAAAACAAATCTGCTGTACTTCTCCTTGATGTGACAAAGGCCTATTGTTTTGCAGAGCACCATTTACCTACACAGATCTCCTGTGAATTCTTTGAACCTCAACTGAGATGGACGACCACTGCTCTGCCAGGCACCATTTACCTGCACAGATCTCCTGTACTTCTCCTTGAGGTGGTCGCCCACTTCTGAGAAGGGTGGGATGGAGCGCCAGCACGTCTTCAACTCGCAAGATCCAGAAACACCGTGACAGCGGCACTGCATCGTCATCAGGTTGCCAACAACCTGAAAAATGTGATAGCATTAACCCTCAGTTTTATGATTTGCACAAACATTTCACGCTAAATCATGTCGCTAGTTTTCAGTGCGATGCAAATTTTGAAAAAAGAAGAAAAAGGGGGAAAAAAGAAGAAGACAGAAGAGGAAATAAAAAGAAAGAAGAAAATAAAATAAAAAGAAAAACATTACATTTTCAAAAAAGTTGATGAAAAAGTTCAACACATTGGATTTTAGAAATTTCTTGATTCAATGGGCTTTATATCTAATTGGAGGAAACACCAAAATAGTTATTGTTATATCTACATCAGTGATTGAATCAATTTCAAGCAAGAAGAAAAGAAGAAAAGGGTTGAAGGATATTCACGAGCCTCTGCCTATGCACTACCAGACATACGCCGTTACTTTGTTAGCTCAGAGGAAAATTTGTGCAGGTAGCAACAAGTGTACGAATTTGAAAACCACTGTCTACAGAGTAGGAATGAAATCACGAAGAATTAAGAGATTGCACTGAATGCTGAAATTACAGATGGATATTCTAATCCCTTCCATATTCGTTATTAGTATCAACTGAAATTTACACATATGAGCTTACAATATAATTTTTGGACACTCTTCGTGTTTGATTAAATTTTTGACTCGATCAGACTTGAATGGGAATTACATGGTTCTCTTTATGAATGAGATTGTAAGCATTTAATTGCTGGACATAACTCCACTTCGGCGGACGAAAAAAATCCTTTTCTCCCAACATTATTCCACGAGGACCATGAGCGCGAAAACTGGTTTTTAAAATATTTTCATCATAGGGTAAGGCTCGGCACGGGCAGGAATGAAAAAATTTATTGCTCGGCACTGGCGGGAATAATGAAAGAAGGCTCCTTTTACACGGTTCCATACAGGTATTCGAATGACTAGTGTTGAAACAATTTTCAGGCATGTTTGCACTGGCAGCCTATGTTTGTGCTTGCAAAGGTAACTTCATAAACAAGATCTTAAATTTTCATCAGTAAATTTGTTTACAGTGCACGAGTATCGCGACAAAGTTATATTAATATAAAATTTTTGAACGCTTCAAATTCCATTCATTTCCCTGCGGGACACATCAAAGAACAAATGAAATAAGATTACATTTTCCCACGTTGAAATAGAATTGCTAAGATGCATGGGACGAAAAATTTACGGACCTGGAATAATTTTACCTACACCACAACCGCAATTTGTTTCACCTTTGAAAAGAAACAGTTCAGAAGATTGCACATTTGTTGCTAGCTGCCCGTGGAGATCTGCATGTGAAACGAACCACATGTGACGCATGCGCGGTTCTAGCGTTTGAAACTATTTGGGCCTGCTACGTTAAAGTACTGACCTAAATAAAATACTAGGCTGTGCGATCTGTAGTGATCCACTGCAAAAGCGAAAAAACCGCTGCTCGAGAGGAGAAAGGATGAGAGTTGCTGACGTGTTGAAGCATGAAAGTGCTTCCTTAGGCAAACTTTGTGTGAATTTGATGAAATATAAGATACAGATTCAAATATAAATTAAGGAATATGGAACGCAAAGGAATAAGGAAATAGGCATGTTAAAGAATCTAAATGTTCACGTGAAGGAATTTTGAGGGCTTATCGAGGATTAGTCAAAGTGCTGGAATGAGCACCAGTCTTTCAAGATGGATCACGGTATACCGTGAGATGGATTTAGAACATGAGGCTGGCTTGGCATACAAGGTGGGGCATAACAACAGAGGGTTTTTAGAAAGTTAGAACGCGTACAAAACGTACGGCAAGTGTGTATTTTTCAGAGCTAAATAATTGAGGGTGGAAGGTAAACAGTGTTAAACGTATTTCAGAAGGCAATAACTTTTATTTAAAGATGAAGAAAATATCAATACTGGGAAGCGTCAATCTTTAATTGCAAACTTTATTGTGTTTTCAAAATTGCCCATTCACTCATTCTTAGCAGATTAATGCTAATGAATCACTATGTAACATAAAAAGGATTAATTTATCAGTCAAACTGTAAGTAAACAGTGAATCACGAGTTTGAAATGTCTATATTAGGTGAGTGTAACTACAAGTAGTTAGTTTAGCATTTTTTACTACAAGTAGTAGTAGCAGCTTACCATCATTTATGTTGATTTTCTTCACTTTATGAATGTATTTTTCCGCGTCTTATTTCAAATATCCGCTGATGATAACCTTAGGGGTCGAAACGTTAGTTCTTAACAAAAATGTATTTTACAGCGATTGTTTCTGTTATAACCTTCATTTTGAAGCTATGTCGAGTCATACAACCCAACAAGAAGCATACTGAACAAATAAAAGATCTCACTTGTCGTCCGGCTTCGTTGTTGTGTAGGTTCATCAAATTACGAAACTTTTTGTTTTTCTTGTGCCACTCTTTCTCAGGGGCGTCCACGAACTGACGAGCGAACTGGTTGCCGAAGTTCAGGTTGTCACTGCAATGAAAATAAAGTATCAAGCAAACCTGAGATGAACGTGGTTATTGCAGGGGAGTGTGAGGAGGTTCAACGCGTTTATTAGATTTACATCGCCAGTACAGAGCAGAAGAACAGGTCAAATCCAACTAAAGCTTTCTGTTAGATTAGCTTATTTGAGAGATAAAGTTGAAGAGTATCAAACAAATTCAGTTGGGAAATCGGGCACTTGTGTAACCCGTTGGTGTCAACTACATTCCGAAGAACGATGGACATACCTAAATTCCCAAAGGAAGCTAGAGTAAATTGGATAAGTATGTTTAAGCTTCCCTCTATAACAAAGGAGAATAAACAAATTCTCAAATGAAAACAATTTAGGTTTCCAATGACATGCATTTGAAGATTTAAAAAATCGAACTACTACAAGTATACGCATTGTTACAAGTGACACTAGGCAATAAATCAATATTTGACAACAATGCCCACATTGAGGGTCAAATATAGGCTAGGAGATTTTAGGGAAATCTATCACGAGAGGAGCAAATTCTTAATCGGGACAACCATCATGTAAATGATCGATTAGTCCGCTGATTTCAAATTGAGAGAAAGCTTAGTTTGATTGTATGGTCATGTACTTCGAGTTTTTCTCACATCGGTTGCTCTTGAGTTAAAATACTCTTCCACACACACAGCATTCATAAAAAGGAAGCCACGGAGTAAAATATGCTTTTGAAACCTATCAGATCGTTTCACGGTTGTACTGAAACTACAAAGCTAACCGAGCGCTAGTCGCAAAAAGGCAATATATTAGGTTATTGCGTGACTCGGTGACGACGTTCATCACTCTTTTCTAAGCGTGACAATTTATCGGTTTTCATTTCCTTCAACTTCTGATGATTAGAATACCTGATATTCGATAACAATATTCTTACTGGAAAAATGGAAGTAAATAGCCTAAGTATAAATGTCAACTCGTAATCACAACGGATCTTACTTCTTATACAGTAAATAAATATGTCAGTATTATGTTAAAAATTTGAAAGTAAATATTAAGAAGTAAATGAGGAAAGCAAAAATGAAAGTAAACATTATGTTTTCTGCTCTTACTTCCATATTAACCAACTTTTTAGCCGTTTTATTGTTTTATTAGCCGTTTTAGCCGTTTTATTGTTCACGTTTAATTTAAGCTGGTATGTAGGTATTCTATTTACATTTACTTTGAGCTTGTGTTCAAAGTTTCCTGATTTGATACTCGCAAGATCAGAAGAGCCTCAGCTCGGTTGATGAGTACGTCAAGCTCCATCTCACTATTCACTGAGATCAATATACTTTCTTTGTATTCTACGAAAGATGATACGATGAAATTTCCTAATTCGTTGGAAAGTGAATCCTTTCCCAAGTAATTAATAGTTTTAAAATACAAGGTTAAAATAAGAATTTGACTCGAGTAATCAATGCATATAACATTGCATACACATAATTAACAAAGCTTTCGCAAACATTCCCATTTCATCGACTTTAAAAACACTGAACATCTGAAATATTACCACGAATTCGTTGCATCCACGTAGCCATACGCTGAACTGGTTGTGAACGAATTTTCTCCCTCGCTATGACCAGCTAAAACCTCCAATTTCTAGGATGAATCACACTCAACGCACCTGCATCCACCCCACTTCCAGCCTTCAGGAGTGGAGAGCCCTTGCTTGCTCATGTCGCAGTAGCAGTCGGTGAGGTTGCCTGAGGAGCAGGCCTGGGTGACCGCGTGCACCACCCCCGCCGAGGTGATGGCGTAGATGAATGCCGTCTCTTTGCTCCCTGAAGGACGAAAAAAAGCTCATCTTAGCTCGGATGCAGTGTATTGAACATAATTTCTTTTCTAATTTCTCAACTTTACGAAACAAGTGAAGTTCACGTGATAAATTGACAGTCTTCCAATAAAGATATGTTGAGTGAATTTCTTCGTAATTTATGAAATGTTGAATGAATTTCTTCGTAATTTATCACGTGATGAACTTCAATTGTATTGAACATAATCAACATGGACTAGAGTATATGTTAGTTTAAGCCTCCCTAACCGCCAAAAATAAGAGGCATTTCGAAGAGAGGAGAGAGGAAGGCATCATTTAGTATTGAGATAAGGGAACGCGGAATCTATGCAAAAGGGGCATAGAAACAGAAAGTCGAGAAAGAAGCTCATGAAACAAGATAAAATTTGAAGAAGAAAGTAATATTTGGGGCTGAAAAACAGGACAGCAGTGAACCGAAAAAAGATGGTCCTTAACATAACAAATAACATTATATTTCAACTCTCAGCTCGGGTACTCGAAACGGAATGAGTTTTCTCTACTGCTTCTCGTACAGCAAATTTCTCCCGTCTATACATGCATGTGCGTTTTGAAAGATGTGTTATATCGTTGTACAAACGGAGTCTCATCGAATCTCAGGTGCATGATGTGCCTTAATTTGGAGGATGTTAGCCAACCAATTTTGTTTTTGCGCAAGTCAGAATTCAAAAGCAAGAAAATCTGCGCCGGGAGCTATAACCAAGCTCCCATAAAGACCAATTCATTCAAATTAAAATAAAAGATGATTGTAGTTATTATACTATTATCATAAAATCAATGAGCAAATTTCGCTTCTGCAGAGTAAAGCGATAGTCACCAAGAAACTCAGTGAAGTTTTGGTTCAAGTGGCGCGGCAAGGGCGAAAATTTTCAGCGTCTCTGTTGACACAGCTCACTAGGTTAGTAAAAGAATGCGTAACCATCTAGATGAGGCAAAGAGGAAAAACTACAAAGAATACAAGACGATGACCCTTGCGCGAGAGGGCGGATGCATGACATACCGGCCTCCTCCTCCTCCCCACGAAAAGGCACAGAAATAAAGAACATGAGATAAGGCCATTTAACTACAAATCTAAACTTACAACAGACTCGTACAACAAGTGTTGATAATTTTGTGGTGAGCTGCAGTGGTTGCCAATGAGGAGCACTAGTTGCTAAGGAGGACAGACACCGTCAACATCATCTAATGATTGTAGCTCAGGAAGCCTACCTATCCTGGAGGGAAGTCCCTGGGATACGCTAAGGAGCAATCCTCTCTCCCGCTCTCCTCTAGGGGCTTCAGAATCGTATGTTTGAATCAAGTTACTTATTATAGAACGCTTCAACGTACTAAAACTACTGGTAAGACCATCGAATATTTGCATCAAAGATTTTCACTTACACCGTATGTGTGGGTGATCATGAATTTTTCCCGACGTTTCTCGAAGCTTGTGTGAAATCAGTTTTGATGACGTTCATGATAGGATTTTCTGTGTAACATGAGAGATGAAAAATCGTAAAGAGTATATCGAAAAATTTGTAGGCATTGTGAGGTTCCCTTTCAACTGGCTTGGTTTGGTAGGGTAATAAATCATCACCAGTTACTTGCACGATGCCTCACGAATCGACCGATGCTCCAACACAAGCTCATCGCACTGCTGTAATGATTACACACTTGACTCGCTCGTATGCAGGACCGCCCGAAGGACTTCCAGAAGTCGTTGGATTCCAGGAAAAATTGCCATCGCACTTGGTGAGCTCTAAGTAACATCCGGTACAGCAGTGCATAAATATTAATTACTAGTGTTCTCACAGTGAAAGCTTATCGTCGCATGAGCGAACTCGTCAGATGCGACCGACCGTCAACACGCGATTCTGTCGGTGATGACTCGCGCAGCGCTGGTACTCGCGTGCACTGAGTGCAGGCGCTGGTACGTGGGAACTGTTGAGCTAGCAGCTTGCGGTGCGAAATGAGCAGGTCTCGTTCAAGATTGATTGAAGAAGACAATGTAATTTGAGGTGCTTCATGAACAAGACATATATTAGGAATACTCTCTCTTAAGTTGACGAGCGAAGATGAAATGACCTCTCATGTTTCTCATTCCATTTTAACAATTTCGAAGGAACTCACGAGAGGCGACGAATTTACTTCAAAGCTTGAAATTTGCTTAGATCTTACCGAGTTCAGCTCGATTATTCGCATCTTACAGGAAACGCTATGACAAGCTGGACGTCAAGGCCGGTGTAACAACCTTATAAGTTCAGTACTGATGATGTAATTTCCGAGCCGCTACATTGTTCAATTGATTGCGGGCGACTTGGATCCTTAGCATTAGGACGGACCCATGAGTATTTTTCAAACTTTTTGTCGACGTAAAATTACCACAATTTCAGTGGGTATTTCATTTAGATGCAGTGAAAATTCATCGAATTGTATATTTGATGCAACAATATCATAACGAATTTGTTAGGTTAGAGACTAAGAATGTAAATCTGAAGGATCGTGAACCCCCCAAAATTTAAATCAACCTGCTCATATTGGTCAGAAGCAGCTATCCGATTAAAGAGGCCGTGGCCTAGGAAAGCCGATAGTTTGCTTGACATATTGTACTGTTCTTGAACTACTCGGTAGCTGACGAGCTTTAAGCCGAAAAACACCTCAAAATAAAATTAACTCACAATCAATCATATTGAGTTACACTTAGCACCAGTACCAGGAGGTTATCGAGATCCTCAAAAACTCTCTCTTACAGAGAAATCCGTAGAGAACTCGGAAGTTTATTTCTGAGTGCTATGGTGAACCAACTCTGTTTGTTGACCCTATAGGAGAATACTTATTCGTAGGCTAGCTCAGTTGACCGAGAAATGAGTGCCAGTGCAATCGACATTTTAGTTAGACACCTTTTGCAAACCTCAACTAGAGCACAGAAAAATTAATCTCAGTTTTTTACCTGGTAGTGTTTTATTCAAGATTTGAATGACTGAGAATAACTGGTTTTAATTATCATACATATAAAACGAGGTTCAAATAAAATGATGTGCAATTTGACGATGGACTACAGAACGCAGGAATAATGATCGACTGTACAGAATGCGGGAGGATCAACTTTACACACTGTACATTAGGATCGTCTGCGCAGAACGCAGGAGTAAGATCGATTTTACGAAACGTAAATGTAGGATCCTAAGCCTGCAATGCAGATTTAGGTAAACTGTACAGAATGTATGAAAATGACAGACATCACAGAACGTGAAAGAATGATTGACTTCACTGAACGTGGGATCGACAGTACAGAAGTTGAGAGAAGTATAGGCTGTACAGAACGCAAAAGGATCGACTTCACAGAACGCAGGAGAAGGATCGGATGCAAAGAACGCAAACGGATCGATTTCACAGAACGCACGAAGAAGGATCGACTGTACGGAACGCAAGAGTAGGGGTTGACTGCACGGAACGTGAAAGGATAGACTGTACAGAATGCAAATGGCTCGATTTATCAGAACGCGGGAAGAAAGATCGACTATATGGAATACAGTATATTTAACTTATCAAAAGGCGTTAAAGAAGCATCAACTGTATGGAACGTAAGAGTAGGATTGACTGCACGGAACGCAGGAAGGACCGACTGTATGGAACGCAAGAGTAGGATTGACTGTACGGAACGCAAGAGTAGGATTGACTGCACGGAACGCAAGAGTAGGATTGACTGAACGAAACGCAAGAGTAGGATTGACTGCACGTAACGCAGGGAGGATCGACTATATATATCGCAAGAGTAGGATTGACTGTACGGAACGCAGGAAGAAAAATCGACTACACGGAACGCACGAATAGGATTAACTGCATGGAACGCAGGAGAAGGACCGAGTGTACATAACATGGGAATAAGAGCGCCAGTGCGCCCAAGTCACGCGACAGGCGGAGTGACGCGTGGACTGCTGAGCGTGACCGGAGGGCCTGAGTGACGTGTTGTTGCTCCAGCTTCCGGCGCTACAATGGACCCAAAATTCGCGACTGTTGCCAAATAATTGGTCGATGGTGTTGGATACAGGACAAAATACTCCATGTAAAAGATGGAATCGGTCTATTCAAAGGAGATGCATGCCCGCACGAGAAAAGAGAAAGATAATATGTTATAGATATGAAGTATGAAACTGCGTAACTTTCGAGAGTATAGAGAAAAACTTACTCGTACATCAGAAAATTATGGGGCGAATTAGAAATTAAATCCATTTTCTCGGTCAAATTGAGAGATTACATAGTCCAAATTTAATTCCTCAAAGTATGAAAGCAGCGCTGTAATGTATTTACGTAGCACTTCTTGAGACGCCAAAACAGTGTCGTAGTCACAAATGTTGTAAATATGTGAAGGTTGCACTCAAATATTGGACACAAGTCTAATATGCAAAATTAGGTTTTCGCTCTTCTACATCACACGTCTTCCTAATAACAGAAGAAAATCACTACTCATCCCGCTTGCTTTGTTCGGTCTTTAATTTCGAGTAGACCATATAACTGCTCGCTACAGATGCCGAGTTTATTTGAATAATTAGAGAGCTGTCAGTAACGCGTGAGCTGAGAGGCGTTCATGCAGCTCGCGATGGTCCTCTAGAAGGAAAATGAAAACCAATTACAAGCTGAAATCCTTCAATGAAATACGAAGCGAATATCAATACCCACACACCATTGGCCACGTATTCACATGCGCCAACAGTGAAATATATTATATGTTAGGTTTGCACGTTTGCAGTGGGTGTAATGAACATCTGAAATATGGTCAAAAGTTTATTTGCCGTGTAGTTACATGGCAGCAAAGTTATCCAAAATTGAATATCATGTTAATTTTGATTCGCGGAACATAATTCGATCAAAGAATGTCACAAAGAGAGAGCATTAATTAAAATGCAACCGATAAAAGCGTTAGATTGTCGAGGTAACAAGTTAACAAAAAATCTTTGAAAAGCTGCTATAACCTTTAGTCGTCAAAACAGTTTCCAATTGTTCGGAATATTTACGTTCTGGTGAATATTTCTGTCTTCGTCTATTCTTTTCGGCACATTTTTCATGAACTTGTTGAATTTCTCAGGGCCCTTCTCTGAAACCTCCGTTTTAATTCTAGTTAGGATTTAGGTCTAGGTCTGGAGATTGACTGGGCAATCCCTTTAACCTTTATTTTCTTCTGCAGGAACCACACAGAAGTGCTCTTAGGTGTTTGGTTTCGACGAATGTCATGCTGCGATATCCGTTCTCTTGGAAGTTTCTAGTCGTTGACAGATTATAATTCAAAATTTTTTATACATCCGAACATTCATTTTCCCTTCGAAAATAAAGAGTTCGCCAGGACCTGCAGAGGAGAAGCAGCCCCTTCCCATTTTGCTGGCTCTACCAGATTTCACAGTAAGGATTACCTTACTAGAATTGGACGTTGAGTTTTTCTACCTCCAGAGGCAACTCTGAGTCTTCGTCTCGTCAGACCTTAGTGTAACGTTTCAAAAGCTTTCAGTGTCCATAGTGCAGTATCTCGAATGATCCTTGGCAAAATTCAGGCAATTTCTGACATGAGTTGGTTCTAACAAAGGAGTCTTTCTTGGTGTGCAAGGACGGAATCCCTCGTTTCAAAGAACTGCTTTGATTGTGTTTTTAAATACATTGATTCCAGATGACTTAAAAATTATCTTCAATTCCAGAACGAGGTACTCCAGGATTTCGTTTCACTTTACGGACCATTTGTTCAGCTGCACATTTGAAATTTTAGAAGGACGTCCGAATGTGGTAAACTTGTAATGGACTGATTAGACGTGAATTTACAAGTCATGACACCCATGATTGAGATTAGTATTTTTAGCTTAAAAGAAACATTCTCTGTAGCTACCATACACTTCATGCAACTGAACAATTGGTTAAATGGTTCTTTCTGGCAAAGCTTTGGACTTCACTGTATTAGAATTGGAGTGTTGAAGGAAGACCTCCTTCTCATGCTGCTCCCAGACATTGACTGATACCCGCTGTGGAGTCCGTTGTACATGGATAATTATATTAGATTATGTTAATTCGAGCCTCCCTAACCACTACAAACGTGTTTCAATAATAAAGAGGATGAAAGCACTGTTTATAATGGAGTTAAGGGAACGCAGAATCTATGCACTAGGTATGTTCCCACAAGAGATTCCCAGCGCATAAAAATAATTGGTTGAAAAGAAAGTTTATCAAACAAGAACGAAGTTGAAAGGGGAAAGCAAGAGGTGCTGAAAAACAGAAGCAGTGAACTGAAAAGAGATGGTTCATAACATAACAAAATTCTATTCTATCTCAATAAAAAGAAAGTCTACCCAACTCTTAGCTCTGAATCTCACATTTTCCTCCTAGGAGTGCTAATTCCCAAAGAAACAATAGTTGTACCCCGTTGAGGGGATTAGCACACGAATAGAAATGAAGTTATTTCAGTTATCTGCAAGTGGGAGAGAACGTAACCGCCAGGAATCCACGCGAGACCGGGGAGCAGAAGCAGTCATGCGGTGATGCGAGTTTCCACTCAAACGCATCTAAAGATGCGCTATCGGTTGAACGTGCAATTACCGAGATAACACTGGAGAACCAGTTACTATACAGCGCGCGGGAGCTGAGCGTTCTGTCAATATTGCGGCGTGTCTTTGTTTCGCCAAACGGAGGCGACTTCTCCAAAAGAATAACGGAATCTGGCGACAAAGGGACAGGTAGGGGTTATCTCTTTGTTTCTTAGTGGCAATAAATCTGTCCACCGAGAGACGTCCAATGGCGCGTGATTTACTGTGATTTCTTACCTTTTGGAATTATGAATATATCATGATGAACGATGACTTGCTGGCAGTAATGAAATTGTTGATGTACATATATGTAAATAGCCATGCCTAAATAATCGTGTACGCTGGTTATCATGCCTTGCTCATCGGAACTTTGAATGATATACGTAAATCAAGTGGGCGCAATGAAATTGAGAATCTGAACTAAAAATGACGTGAAAGTGCAAGATTTCAATTTCAGCCAGGAGTAAAAATACGCACACCAGGATTACTTGGAACTTGAAATGATTAACTTAAAAAGTGAAGAATCACAAGCCACAACACGATGTGTTCACCAAAGAAACCTATTTACCATGAACTTGTGTTCACAGCTGATGGCGGCTTCAGCTTCAGGTCGCAAGCGAACGATATCGCTTTTGTTTGACATTCCTACCGTATAGGACTGAAACAAAAGCGTTTAATCCTACCAGGGCTTCTGAAAACATAAGCTTCCTTGTTTAAATCAATAGTAGCATGCGCATCAAAATACTCATGCTATTACTCAACACAAGAATGTGCTGACTCAGTGCTTCATCACACACAAAAAATGACATACATTCAGTCATCTCAAAGTAAATGGTCATCATTCGACTCTACACAAATTACTACATAAAAAATTTGTTTAGTGCACTGGCGAAACTAAAAAATTACTTCGAAAGAAAATTCCGATTGGAGTTTAAAATAAGTTTTAAATAGCTCTACAACTGCTAGAAAATATTAACTATAGCAAGCAGATACAATTTAGATGCTATGGCCTGTCACAATACAACTCTAATGCTATCGAAGTTACGATTGCACTTCCACCCACTCATGCTGGTACAAAATTGCACTTCCATCATTCCCGCTGGTAAAAATTTACACTCGTGCTACTAACACCAGAAAAAAAACTATGAGTGAACTTAATTTGTCTACATTTAATGTTCTCTCTCCACAGTATGAAAACGAAACCAGCCACGCGAAAGGTATCCAAGATACTTATAATTTAGCATGGCGAGGGGATCACATGCACAAGTATGCACTGCACTACGAGCGACGGTCACTCCGATGTCGAGAAGACACTTGATCTAGCATCAGAGGGTGCCGTGGCCCAGTGTTTTGATCAATATTTTTCCTGCCGTTTGCCTTTCATCCTACACATGAGGGACGCGGTGAGCTGCTGGTAAAGGCTGATGAGAAACCCAGCACGACACCTGGCCAATGCAGCTCTTCACTCGCCCCAGCATCATGATGTTGCAAATCATGATGTTACAACGGCTTCCTTTTAATTGAGATCATTAATTTTGTTCTAACAGCCTCCTTTTGAGATCATAAATTTTGTTACAACAGCCTTTTTTTGAGATTTATTTTGCTACGATGGCGTCCTCTTGAGATCATTTATTTTGTTACATGAGCCCCTTTGTGATACATTATTTTGTTGCAACAGCCTTCCTTTGGATAATCTATTTTGTAACAACGGCTTTTTACGGGATCAAAAAATTCTGTTATAATGACCTCTTTTTGGACGATTTATTTTGAAATATAAAAGAAATCGACAGAACATTAGCTAGCCAAGCTAGAGGTTGAAGCTAAACAGCAGAGATTTCCTCTCTTCACTTCGGCGCAGGATGCACTTGTGAGATGACCCTCCGCAGCCTTATGAAGAGGATCATTAACTCTGCAACATCATACCGCAGGACTGTGCAGCTGCTGCTGCGCGCCTTAAGGGGCGAGCATAATGAGTACTCCCTAAATGGTCGCTCGCTTCCAAGTTCTCTGTCCGAGAACACACGAGAGGCTCGATCAGAAGCACAAACCTGTACTAAGTCACTATGAAAGAGTCAAGTCGTAAAAGTTATGCTTCATCAGGCCACCCTCAAGTTTTGGGAAAGCTCGTACGCGTAAAAAGAGGGTTCGCATCCCCCCCCCCCCCCAAAGGTTCAAATCAAGATTTTCTTTAAATATTCTGATTCTGTAATATACAATGACGGTTAATCAGATAATGGTAGAAAATTATTGTTACAAGCGCTTCCATAATTCAGTGAAGTTTGTAATAATTTTCATGAACCTACATAAAAAATGATCAAACAAATTTGTCGCAAAATCAAAAAACGCAATTCAATTGCCAAATCTGTATCCCCTGATACCGGCTCCAGAGCAGACAGCTAAAAATGAACAAATTCCCAAGATTGAAAAGACGGAGGCCAAAAAGTAGTCATAGAGTTGTCTAAATTTAGAGTGGGTCTCTCAGCCCGCTTGACCAACGAGAGTTCAGTAGAATGTTTGGCCAGTGACCACTGTAGGACTCGGGAGCCCCTGAGCACACAATCTCAGTGAATCCCTAATGAACTGCACGAATCGTTCCAGAAGAAGTCCCAGTTCTTCTCTTTTATACATGGATTATTCCTGTCGAGTGCTTTTAATTAGCAAGAATCGCTCTTTTTTATGAAGGGCTGCTCTTTCTCAACAATACTCAAATGCCAGCCGTACGTGTCCAACGCACGCTACTGTGGTCTCTAACTGTGAGAATCTATATTTTTATGCATGGAAAGATTAGATTATATGTTAGTTTAAACCTCCCTAACCGCTACAAAAAAGAGCGTATCGAAGAGAGCAAGGAGGAAGGCACCATTTAGCATGGAGATATGGGAACGCGGAATCTTTACAGAAGGGGCATAGAAACAGTAAATTGAGAATTAAGATTATGAAACATAATCAAAGTTGAGGAAGAAAGTAGTGGGTGCTGAAAAACAGGAAATCAGTGAACCGAAAAAAGGTGGTCCTTAACTTCACAAAAAAAATTATTTTAACAAAAAGAAGGCCTACCTAACTTTCAGCACAGGGCCTCACATTTTCCCCCTGGGAGTGCTAGTTCCCATAGATACAATAGTTGTCCCCTGAGGAGGCATGTATGTAAATTACAATAATTTATTAACGTAATAAATTTTGACAGAGTGGCTGCCGATTACCCAAAGTCTTAAGGATTTTCATTTTGGATCTCAACCAGAAATTAAAATTGAAAGCCTACCTATGATTTGTTTCAACCTAAGAAAATAGAATTCATGCATGCCATTGTTATCTCGGAAGGCACCTGAAAATGTAATGAACGGTTTTTTCACTTTTTAAACCGGAAAAATGCGAGTTATATCTGATGACATCACAATTGTGACGCACGGACTTGGAACCACGTTAGAACGACTTGAATGACCTTTCGTCAGTAAACATTGCCTGAACGACTATTCTGATGTCCGGTTTTTCTCATTTCTGACTTCAAACCAGCTTTTTTTACTGTGCGGCCTCAGTGAGGTGGGGCTTCTCATCAACATGTCGTGTAAATCCTTCTGCAGCGAATGTTAGATTCTTCTCACTGCGACAAATTGAAGACGACTGTAGATTTTTTTAACACCAACAGCTGATGGGGATGGACCTGATATCATTTTTCGTTTTACTTTCAATTCAGTTCGAATAGAAGTTTCCCTACGAACTCCAAAGCCAGAATTTTTGGTGTTCCGATACAGGAGGGGGCGAAGCGACTGTTTTTTTCAGGCTGTAAAGAGCCATCGTTGCCACTCGCTGGTGAGCATCAACACATTTCATTGTCAATCATTGCTTTAATAAAAAAATAGGACTGACAATCCCTGCTATAACAGGGTAGAACCAGAGTCTTTTTATGGAATTGAAAGCCGAGCAAAACTTATTTTGATCACAACTTAGCAAATTATAAGGCGTCAAAAACAGCGCGAAATCGTGCATTGAATGACAGCTTTCATGAAATCTTTTTTTACAGAGTTCAGGTCGCTCATTGATGCGTAGTGTGTTAGGGAACAGTGAAGCAAGGCAGGCCCTAATCTGATATCACTAGCTTTTTCTGAATAGAATAAGAGGGAAGTTGGTGATAGCGTACAATACTAGAGCCCGCCGTGCTCCTCTGTTCTCTAGCCATGAGAGCGTATACCTGTTTTTCTCTGCCTCTGTACTGATGTCCCAAATTTGTTATTATAATTTGTGATGGAGTGCGTATCTCTAAGAGAGGAACTAGACACACACAGGGTTGGACACAATTGTGCGGGCAATCCTTTATACGATACATTGAAAGCCAGAAATATAATACAGAGCATGCATAATTGGTTCAACTTATTGGGTCGACTAAGAAAGGCAATGCAGCTGGTAAATCTCTTCGTCCTCAAACTGAACCGGTGAAAACACGAGGTAATTGTAGGTTTCGTTCAGTGGTTTATTCAAGGCTCTATTTTCCCGTTGTGTTTTCTAGGATCCAAAAAGACACTATCAGCGTGCATCAGCTTTATTTCTGTTCCACTAATTTCTGTTTGTAGAAGTAAATTCTACACTTAGATTTGAGAAAAGAAGGCGTTAGCTCATGAAAAATGATTGTTACGAACATTTCGTTCACCTACGTTCATAAATTTTCTTCGGAGCCAAATAAAAAACAAACATTGGCGCGAACACGAAACCGTAACCAATTATACCTCTGACTCTCATGCTGAAGAAAACGAGCGCATAAGGCTCAGAGTAACGTATTTACGAATATGAGAACATACGAGAGAGGGTAGTTATCAAACGCTTGGTTACGTACGACAGTGCAACTCGATCAATAATTAGATTAAACCATGATGTTTGTCATCTAATGCATAAGATTTATTGAAGAGCTATTCATTTACAATGAGATTATTTTCACCACGTCCATTGCAAACATGGCAGAATTATACACGAAAGGCGTCCATGCCCTGAATTCCTAGGAGACCATTAGTAACCCGTGTCATGTGTAAGTGTTTACGTCAGACGCTTTCGTCGATAAGATCTTGAGAAGTAGCGCGCCAAACGTCCGAGAGTTGCCATCACTATTAAAGAGCCCCTCATTTCGAAGCTATAACCGCTAAGCACTTCAAATAAATGTGCAGCTTCGTTGAAGTTCCCTACGTCTGGCGAACACGAAATGGGCATCTCGAAGCACTTCGTAAAACCTGTAGTTTAAGAAGACAAATACATGCCTCCGCAGATCTCGCGAGGTAAGAGTTAGGACCTTGCAGTCGATTTTATTCCATTACTTGCTGTTATCTGAATTAAACAGGACCAGCATTTGCATGGAAATTTTATATAATGAGCAATATTGCAAACACGGAGGGCGTTACAGCGGATACATCGCGGATATCTCAATCATTAGACACCGCTTAGTTGCGATATAGATAAGTTATGACATTCAGATGCCTAATCGGCAAGACAAAGAGCCCGTGAAGAAATTATTTATAATTTTTCTTAAATTGGTGAGCTACACAACAATCAAGTTGCCGTTGACTTGAATTTCAACGAAGAAATATCTGAGCGCAGCGTTTTATTGGAAGCCCTTTTGTATAAAACGAGCAAGAAAAACGAAAGTGTACAATAGCTCCCACAGATACAGTTAAAACGGCGAATAATTGGAACAAAAATGCATTTATATTTGTAGAAATGAACAATAATGGTCAAAAACAAAGCACTTGCAATTTCATTTTTTCTGTACACAAATAAACGTACATATGAGGCTGCTGACTAAACTAAATTTGATGGTAAAGTTCAAATTTTGTTTCACTAACTCATAGGGAAGCTGGAGTCTTTCATAAAGACTGGTCACATGTTCCCATCAACAGAAAATAAGAGCCGTAGGTCTCTTATTTGTTCTATGTTGAAATTGAATCATGTTATTCATGTATTAAAGCTGATCCGCAATATCCGGCTCTCGCACACAGTGAATTCCAGACACAAAGCTGATGATGGATCAATATTGAGAACGCTTATTGCGGAAATTTTCACAGGAGTCAATTAAACGAAAACTGACAAAGCAAAGTTCATGTTAGAACCTTCTTTCATGGAATATTTCAGGACGAAAAATTTACACATGGCAGTAAAAATGCAAAAATATCTTTAAACAAGTGAATCAAAAGGGGATAAAATGCACGCCGGTGCAAATTTCCTCTGCATTCTCTTCACGTGAAATATATGGGACCATTGAAATAGAGAAAGAAAGTAAATACGAACTATTTAAAAAAATATCATTCTGGTATAACGTTATGTAAAAACTTGACAGTGTGTTTCCTCACAGTTAGTGTACCTGGAGAATCTTTGTTCAAATTTGTAGCAATGATGATGCTCTTCTTTTTTTGGACACGAGCGTTTTTAGACAGGCATCGTTGAGGGCAAACACGAAATCTGGCGAAAACTCTCTGCGTCGGATTTTTCCCCGGCTATTATGCAGCATTTCGGAAGAGGAATTTAACACATTTTAAATAAAGCAAAGTAAAATAAAGTGGCAATGTAATTCAAAGAATTTCGGCGCACGTGTTTAACAAAATGAACTGTCTTTGATTGGACTGCCTCGATGCAATAGAAGCAGTCTTTGCAGGTACTAACACTAAATAAAACAATTGAAGAGTGAAGTGATAGATATTCGAATGCCTCAACAGCGCCCGAAAATATTTAGTCTGAAGCTAACCCAAAGGATGGCTCACACAAATACCAATGTTTTCGAAAATATTTTAGAAACATTAAGATAAAACTGGATTCTGCTCTCTAGCACGGACCAAACATAATTACGGAACAATGATTTGCAATACCAACACGTGGTGTCAGAACTGCAAAATTTAGAAATATATTGCATTAAAACTTGGGAGCGAAACTTCGAAAGTTGGAAGCCCTTTCTTAAGAATTTGTTAACTAGCAGTTTCTGCACGACGGCGAGACATAACAGCTCAGATGACACTACATTAGGAAACTATTTTTTTATTATCATGCCACTGAAATGAACGCTTTCTCACATTCAGAAGACATCAACACACAGGATAAAAAAAGGGACAACCTTGATTATGATCATACAAAAGAATGAGCACCCGAGAGCAAAACGCCAGGAAAAATCTGTTCCATGTTTTCAAGAGGATTGAAGACGCCCATGCGAATAAAATAGAGAGAGAATTATATTATTATATTATAAGAGAGGACGAGCAAACTCATGCACAACTCATGTGAATTTTGAACAAGCAGCTGTAATGCGTTATTTACTCCTTACACTCGTAACAGGTTTTATTCTGCTGTACTCACGATCAACACACTTGCTGTCATCCAACAATACACTTACAAAATGAACTTAGAGCACGAGCTGATTAATTGAAGCTCATGTCTCTACTTTTGAACATACCATTCTGTTAACAAATAACGAAAGAGATTTGGTTTAAAATTAATTTTTTTACATTCGGCGAAATCATATTTCACTGTTCGCTTAAGTTGCCAGAAAGTGAAAAATACTATTATCTCTAATTTCTACCACTTCGACCTTCTAGCCTAAGGCGCAGATTAGATTAGTCGTTAGTTTTAGCCTCCCTACTCGCAGCAACAAATGCGATCCAAAGAGAGGAAGGAGGAAGGCACCACTTAGTATGGAGTTAAGGAAACGCGGAATCTACGCAGAAAGGGCATTGAAGCAGTAAGTTGGGAAAGAAGATTATGAAACAAGATCAAAGTTGAAGAAGGAAGTAGTAGGTGCTGAAAAACAGGACAGAAGTGAACCGAAAAAAGAGTGGTCCGTAACAAAACAAAATTCTATTCTATTTCAACAAAAAGAAAGCCTACCTAATCTTTAGATCGGGCCCTCACATAGTCCCCCTGGGAGCGCCAATTCACATAGATACAAAAGTTGTATCCCCCTGAGGGGCCTAAGGCGCAGAATTGATAACATCCACAGATTTTTACTTTCAAAATCATTCCCTAATATTGTAAAAGCCTGAGCTAATTATTTCTACTTGTCGGTAGGTGGTCGCTAACAGAAGCAATTCTTCTGTCAAGCGCTTGCTCAAGTTTTGAAATGACTAGTATAATACCGATGTATGCTTACCAATCGAGGACCTTTACGTTAAAACATTTCTAAAAAAAAGGTTTTGCATTTAATGTCTCAACTTTATTGGATAAACGGTTTTCTTTCTTTTTCTTTCTACGGAACAGTTAACAGAATGTAAATACAAATGTGTTAAGAATTTACAATCACTCGAAAATCAATCTTTGGATCTTCTGATTTCAACTTGAATCAGTAAGTCCGTAGGATAAAATATAGTACCGAGTATTTATATTATTTATTATATTATAGTACGATTAAATTTCACACACCATGTTCAAATTCATCATTGTAGCCATGATGTTTTGCGCATCGTATAAATTGCATACAAAAGGAGAATATCCGTTTTTAGCTTCAAATGTCCGGCACATTTTCTTGAGCTAAAATTTTATGGAAATATGTGGCATATGCTAGAATTAAAATTTTGATCACACAGTAGGACCTGTGTATCCCTGCGACGAATTAATTCGGTTTCCAACTGAGAAAGAAGAGATGCCTTGTTAGCTCTTTATCAGTCTTACTTTCTTCTGTAAAATGAATTCAGGTGTTATTCTTGTAACCAGCTTCTTAGCTTTTAAGCCATCAAAAATTGCTACACATGATTAACATTTATTCCAAAGGAATCACTTTCATTTAATCTGATGTTTTTGCATGTCTTCCTTTGCAATTGATTTTTTTCAACTACTTCAAGAGAAAAATACACGATTTTTGATGCCGTGTCACTGGTAGCCTATAATAGTAGTAAAATAAGTTCCAGATATACACCATAACATTCACTAGTACCTCAGCTTTACACGTATTATAAATAATTGCTTGCATTATTTTTACCCATGGCAGAAGAGAGAGAGGAACACAGCGATAAGCTTTATAAGAAGTAAAGACTCACAAATTTCCCTTGGTCAAAACGAGAATCGAAACATTTCCTGCGATGGGTAAAACTGAAGTTCAATGTTCAATTCAAATTTAAAGTCAATTGCAGTCAATTGCGTCGTCATTTTTGAAAATAGCAAACATTAACTGGATCGTGCGTTCATTCATCTTTCATTAAGTATTTATAGAAATGAGTTAGTGACTACAGGTCGGTCAGCAGCATTATGAAAATCCTCTCAGTGACCACCGGTGGGTCCTTTCACAGGAAACGAGTTAAATCAACTCCACAGGTCGTGCAATCCTCTTACATTGAAATGGCCGAACTTCACTGGTAGCAAAGTACAATTTTTCGAAGCTGAAAAAAGGGAGCTGTTAACTACAATTTTTACTTCATTTTTATTGCTTTCACTAAATTGATAACAAGCGATTAGACATATCGGGGAAACATTATTATAATTCTTTTCATAGTAGTTAGAATGATAACGATAAATTGATTTTTAACACTTATATTCTTCTTTAAAAACACAGCGCAGCGAGTGGTATTCAAATTAGAGCTCGGATAGAAGACACTTGTAAGATTAAGTCAATAAGAGTGAGATAGGCAGCAAAGTTTTAGTTTTTTACAAAGCTCTACTGATTGTGGCATATAAACCGTAAAAAGGCAACTAGAATATCTTGAAGAGACAAACAGAGAAAACAAGAATTATCATACGAAAAGTTGATCCGGCTTTCATAACAGAGGAGAAAAAGTTCTTGTCACAGCAGATTCATGCTCGCAATTGCCTCTGTTCTGACTGCTGCTGGGTATTGTCTGCAGGGATATGCAAATAATCCTTAGCACACTGACCAGGACAGGTGATGACATCTGATCTATTTACCTGTACCTTTCTTAAGTAGAAGAAGCTCTAAAAAAACTCTCGATGAACGGGAGAGAAATCACCGCTCACATCCGTAGCATTTCTTAACTGAAACGAATATGAACTCGTAAGTAACCACCGAGATATCCATTCTTGGGTGGCTACTCGGAGTGTTTCCCTGTCAGACACCTGTCTTGCTCAGGCACCAGAACAGCAGTAGCGCAAGTCAAGAAATAACTCACAATGTTAAGACCCGCCGTTGGTTCACCTCTGCGAGACATACTACTAATTGTATGAATATTCCAGTAGTTTTAGAAAGCTCACAAACCCCTAATTATTTGTAAGATAAGAATAGTTTCTAATATCGCTGTTTCACAGTGAGCATTACTTGTTCGCCATAGCCGTGTGTCTATAGGACCTGACTCCGTGCGGGAAACGCGGGTTCGAGTCTCGGCGCTGGTGGCGATTTTCTCTGTTGGGTATAGGAGAAAAAATTCTAAGCACAATACCCCACTCTACCCAGGTGTCTGAAATGGATACCGGTCTTTGACCGGGGGAAAGCGTCATGGCGTCCTGGTGTTAGTTATAAGGCATTTGAAAAACCAATGTAAAAGGTGATATGTATCATGCTTCAATTGGAAATAAAGCATCCGTAGATGCCGATGTTTGTTTGTTTGTTTGTTTGTATTAGAGCTAGAAGAGACTCTTTTTCGTACCTGAATGACATACATGTGCCTACATGCAAATACTGAATTTCCACAATAAAAATGGAGAACAACGTTGTCACAAACATTCGAAGAAATAATGAGTTCAGACTGAAAGAAATATCATCAATGCGGGAAACAGAGACGTATTGTTAATAAACTATTTTTCAAAAAATCTGATGCGATTGTGAGCTCAAAAAATGTCAGCGCAAAAAATTTAGCTGAAAATTTTCCAAGCAATCCATTTTCACGTAGTGACAATTAAGATTACCGTACGATAGCCTATGTAAAAATAGGGCCATAAACACTGAACACTGACACAATATTTGAAAATGTTCTAAGGTTAAAAAATTTAGAGGTCCCTATTGGCGAGGACGGAATTCAAAATACGGAAATTTGTATTTCAAAATGAATGATCTTTGACTATGCAATGGTCTCGCTTTGATGAATTAGGTGGTTTCGCTAGGGGTTTGCTTGCGCGAGAGACTCTCCTGTGCTGACGGCATTGTGCGAACAACAAAGTGTGGTGCTACCATTGTAAGATTAATCGCTGATTACTATTAGTTAGCTTAAGGCTTCCTAGCCACATAAGCATAGATCACAAGTCATCGCTGTTACTGTCGGTGTCTGTCCTAGCCAGTGTGCTGAGGAATATTTACGTATCCGTGCACTCAATACCCAGCTGCATTCAGTAGCCGCTATCTCGAACATGAATCAAAACAAGAAAAACTTATATTTCTTTTTTCTTCTATCTGTATCTGGCGTTGCGAACATAATCGCAACTTGTGTATAGAAGGGGATATCCATTTCATATCTAAAATTAACGAACTTTCGTAGTGTTAAAATGAGAAAGTGGAAGATTTTTTTGTGAAATAATTGCATTGAAATTCAAACTCTAAATAAAAGAGCCGGCAATTAGCCGTGATTTCTAATGTCCGTTGTATTAGCAAAAGTATTGCGCAAATTTTTTACATAGAGAAAATGTTATTTACATAATTAGTTCACAGTCCTGTAAAAATAGAAAGTATGAACTAACCATTGAATTTTCATACATTAGATTGCAAATCATTTTAAGCATCCACAACAAGGGTGTTCCCAAGAGAGGAAGGAGGAAGATACCATTTAGTGCGGAATTAAGGGATGAGGATTCTAGCGCATAGAAACAGCGAGATTGAAATAAGGTCATGACGTTAGATAAGCGCCGAAGAAGAAAGTTCACGGATTTTCAATTAATCCATGCAATTGCTCTTTCAATGCTTGAACAACGCAAGAAAAAGTAACATAATACTTTGAAATTTTGACAGTTTACTTAGCAGAAATCAGTTCCCCTCGCATTTAGAAATGCAGATCTCATAGCGAGGCTGTCAAACTGATGATAAATTTGATCGTTAGATATAAAAATACAAATCTTCTATAGTCACTTAAAAAAGCATTTTAAAAACATTTTTCATAATCCTAAATGCATAAATATTGTAAATGAATATATCTTATTAAAGAAAATACTCTAAAGTAAATATGTCATGGCCCAATGAATATATCTTGTAAAATAATACTCATGACATTATTCAACAGCACATTGGTAACGAGAGATTCAACATCTTACCTACACATGGAATGTAAGTCGGCATCAGAAACAGTTTTTACAGTAAAAAGAAAATGGAGCTACAATTTTTGTGGATAATTCATTTTGCACAAATGAGTTGTGAGGCATTTACATTTTAACTATATTAAAATTATGCAGACTTTACGTTGATAAAATTGGACGGATATTGGATTATTTGGTTTGCCGATATTTGGTTTGTCAAATCGTTCGCCTGTTGTAATCGTTCTATAGTTGTTTTTGGTTCGGAGAGTAAACCTTCCAGAAAACCAGTTTGTGTTCTGCAAGTAAATGCATCATCATAAAATTGTTCTGAAAACGTTTTGAACTCTCTTGAAATTTTGTTTAACATATCTTCTAAACGAATAGAAAATTTTTACTCCTTTTCTACAACTATAGTTAACTTTGACGGAACATTTACGTAAGATCGACTTTCTACGTATATTTCGCTCTTAATTATATTGCAACAGCCTTTCCATTATCAAAGCTTGTATCTAAATTGATTGATCCTCCGAGAGCTTTTTCAAAGCTCTTAAAAATTTTCGAAGAAAATTTGCGAGACATTCTGATGTGATCTTTCCATGAAAATTCTTATCAACACTACACATTACTTCACTGCGGAAGTTAGAAAAGGAACCATAACTTTTGCAGGCCCAATACGTTGCGACACGACAGAAGTTTTTTTCGATATTGTAAAGTAATTAAAGTAGTTTAATTTAAATATCCGAAGTCTAAAGCCCAGTCGCAACATTAAAAGTTTTGTTTCATCGTTGAAAAAACAGTTGAAAAGAAGTTGGTTCGAGGGATTGTAGATAGCTTTTACAGGATCTTATGTGCACTACACTGCCTTGGTTACACACTTTTAGACTGAGTTTCTTTCTAATATATGCATGTACCTTAAGTAGAAAAGACTCTTAACAATAGAGAGTCCCGCTTCCGTAGTGCTTCCTAGTGCCGTTAAGTAATAGTATATTATAAACCCCATTGTGCAAACAAGGAAACAAGAGTGTGTGAGTTCGTATTAGTTTAAGACTCCCGAGTTAATAATAGACATGAAATGGAGGCATGAAATGGAATCCGAACAGAGCGGAGAGAAGGAACCATTTAATGTAGAAAATAGGAAATCTATGCGCAAAGTGGGTTCCTCTACAGGAGAGGAATAATAAACAAAGAAGAGATAGAGAAACAGGCATGGAAATTGAAAGAAGTAAAGTGGGCACTAAAAAATAGAAATCCTGTAGAGCTATCAACAGTATAGGTGAGGTAACCTAACATTATCTCTCCTGGGTGAGCCAGTTCCTATAGGATAGGGTGGACAAACCTTACTAACCTATACCTATTTCTGATCCTAACCCCCCATCGAAGTGGAAAAGAACAATAACTTTATTGACTCACCGCCGTCAGACTAGTTTCAGAACAAGAAAACTTTGGTATAAATACTTGAAGCAAGGCACAAACGTCAGCGTAATAATTTAGTTACTTCGAGTACTGGGAGCACAGAAATTGCATTCTACAATAAGACGTACAGAATATTCAAACTTCGCAAAAACCATTTCCGCGCGCATATGACAACCTGTTCAGAACGAATTTTCTTCCGTCTTTTGGGTGTCTCAAAAGAGGAACTCATTACTAAAACAAACATCGGTGATTCCATTCCGCCGGAAACAGTGACATCTAATTCCGCCGACGGGAATAAGAAGAGGAGTCTCACTCGGGAACATCGCATGCCACTCGCACTGCAATCGATGGCGGTTCAAGAACCTGGATTTTTTGCTCCCCAACAAGGACTTTTGGAGGCATTTTTGGACGGGACATCGACCGCTCTCGAAAGGCTTTACGTGCACCAGCTTTCAAACTCAGCGTTAACAAATCATCCATCTTTGGAAGCTATTTCTCTTTGCATGACCGCCAGAAATATGCTGAAAAGATGGCGGCAATATGAATTTGCGTTCATGAAAGTGCCAGAAGCTTTTAGAACAGGGGTACCGAGGAGCAAGCAACGTCAAAACACGGGGTTGTTTTGATGATCGAACCCGGCTTACATCCATTTATTCCGGCGTACGACTCCAACGAGCACTTAGAGGAAATGATCCAGTGTCCAGTTTTTTGTCATGTTCTAGTAAAGAAACCGCAGACATATGCATACATAACCACAAATTTTGCAAGGAACATTTAAAAAGTACGGTTCAAGCACTGAGAATCCAGGGAGACGTGAAGATTACGAATACTTGTTTTACTACTTTGAAAACACCGCTGTTAGCTTAATTTGCACCTCCTCGGCGAAAAAAATACCTTACTTAAACTAAATAAAACGCAAAAGTCACAGTTGAGCAAAGAAAACTGTTGGACGGCACAGCGAAGATTGCGCTCATATCAGCAAGTAGCAGCACTTGAGGTCACAACCACTAGCATCTTCAGATAATATCGCAGCGCGCATGCGCGACCTCATCAGATTAAACCCACAGCGAGCGATAGCATCTTCGGGAGGCTTTTTTTTAAGGGAGTCCTCGAGACCATGAAAAACATGTAATTTGGTGCCAAGCTCTTGCAGTAAATCATGACAGCGGTAGCCGGTCCGGGGTAAGCTTAGAGAGGGTATTAATCTGCGCTGCCAATAAAGCTTACGGCGAATTTACGAGAAATACAAGAAAGAATTGCGAGCCGAAGTTGGACCGCAGTGCGGACAAGAGCGACTCTACTGAAACTGTACTCATGCTCTCGTACATTGAGTCAAGTCACAAATAAAATTATTTCGATAATAGCCAATTTGCTCTTCGACTTATGAGTCATCCAATAATCTCCTGCATAAAATACCAACGACCTTACTATTCATTCAATGCTCCCTTTGGAAACCTTTGCTGCAGTTAAAGAGGCTTGAGGTAACGTGTTATCAAGTTTCTACTATTCATTCAAAAAAAAAATCATACTCGAGTGAGACACCGGAGGACGCAATAGTCGTTTATGTTCGAACCCACCAACATTGCGTCACGCTACGAAATCTACACAGACATCCAAGAAATCCAAGCTGCATTCCACCGAACCTGCAGCCTTCGAAGATGCCAATTGTTGATGTCGAAATAAATTCTCACATTCTAATACTCTTACCTGGTCAAATTCTATTTTTTCGGTGTGTCACGTAGGATATCATTGAATGCAA
>JACJUY010000067.1:129463-159257 GCA_014220935.1 Platorchestia sp. MABIK
CCCGTGTAATTACCGTCACATTGTCCCGTGTAATTACCGTCACATTGTCCCGTGTAATTATCGTCACATTGTCATGTGTAATTACCGTCACATAGTCCCGTGTAATTATCGTCACATTGTCCCATGTAATTATCGTCACATTGTCCCGTGTAATTACCGTCACATTGTCCCGTGTAATTATCGTCACATTGTCACGTGTAATGACCGTCACATTGCCACTTGTTATCACAGCCATAAAACCACTGCAGGCACTGTCAGTAAAATCAAGTTACTTTCGCATAAAATCCCGCTATAATCGAACCCACATCTACAGACTAGCCCTCACCGCCAGGCTGGACGCTTTAGCCCATCACCTTTCTTGTTTTTCCTAAACTGCCGATTGTTATTCTTTTTGGAGAAGACACACGAAAAACAGTCATCATTTCAAGTACTTTCGCTAAAAGTAGCTTTCTTGAATGACAGTGCTAATACTCATTCAGGTAAAACTCACGGAACGGACCTCAACGAACGCAGCGGAAAGATAATACTGTAAATTGTCAGTCATGTCTTGTAGCTCCAGTAACGCATCTCCTGCATTGATCAGTTTAGAACTCCTGTAATTTATCAGCTAGTTTCAAGCATGGCAATCAACTTCTCCAAGCACTAATATGAGCGTTACGCTCAAAAGAATGAGCTCCACCCTCACGCCTTGCATGTGCTGACGTGCGAGCGCACCGGAATAAGAAATGGAGTTTGACTCAAGGCATTAATTGCATAGTTTGAATGCAGTAACTCGGCACATTTCTGCCCGCAGGACGTCCCCAGTGGCTCAGATGTGGCGATCTCTTCATTACGGCGATAAGTGCGCTCCCTGCATGCAGCTCAGACCAGCCTCAAGTACGAGGGGACCGACTAGCGTCGTTACCAGCATTACCTTGCGGCATTGAAAAAGTGACAAGCTTTAGATAAAGCGGTAGATTCTTGGAATGAGCTTCCGCATGCTTCACCCTTGCTTCCAATCAGGCTTACGCTTTTTTGATGAACAAACATAAAGAAAAGACGATGCTTTATTCTAATCAATTAAGCTTGATGCACATGATCTTGTACATTGGTTTTTCAAACGCCTTATCATTAACACCAGGACGCAATGGCGGTTACCTCCGGTCTAGCCGGTACCCATTTCCGACACCTGGGTAGAGTGGGGAATTGTGCTTGAGTTCTCCCTCTACCCAACGGGGAAAAATCACCGCGCAGCGACATGATTAGAATTGCCGACACCTTCTCGGAAAGGCGCGTTCTTAACCACTTGGCCAGGTGACCTAATACAAGCACAAACAAAGAATGAAGTAGCTCAGTTAGTAAAGTGAACATAAATCCATGAATCTTGATAACATTAGTTCTGAATTTCTCCGAGTCATATGGGGGGTTGTAGGGAAGATACTTTTGAAATGCTCTGAGTCTTAGTTTCTCAAAGGCAAGCCCAGTTGACATGCTTGCATGCAGTGCCCCATGTAAGTATCACAAAACAAGCCATTCACATAAGATTCAAAATCTGAAGGTATCGACAATCTATCATAATACTAATTCCAAAACAAAAAGAGATAAACCCTGTTCAATTATTTCAATTGTCGACATGGTACAGAAGTGAGCGGCCAAAGTCAGAAAAAAGCCAACTCGCTGCTTCCTACGCACACAGAACAAGCTGACACAGAGAGCTACCCACCGGTTCAAAGCTTCGAACATCATCATGGCCCTGATCTCATTAAAGGTAATAATAGAGTTTAATTCAATGCCGACACAACACATTTCAATGAGATTGGATGCCCGAGAATTGAGTGCTAAATCAATCTTCATTATTGAAATCGAGTAAAAAAGAGTTCGCCGAAAGAGCAACATCGATCTGCGGCCGCAATCAAAACCTCGTTCATTGCATTATAACTGGCCAGCGCGCGCACTTAGCGCTTCTGGAGAATACGCGGCAAAATAATCATGAATTTCCAGGATTAATACACGGCTTAATCAACATGGAACCTCATTGCGTGCACAGGGGAGTAGTGCGATCGAGTATACGAGTAGACGAATTCTAACTCGACGAGTAAGTGCAGAATTTTATAAGATGCAAATATATACTGAAGCCATCTAATGCATTCCTGCTTGAAATTTCGCATTAAAATAAATTTGAAGCAGTCAATGAGAATCTCCTGGCCAAGTAAAAATTTCAAAGGATAATATTGCCTTTTACATGGACATTGTTCAGGAAAGTAACCAAGCTCGATGGTGGTCTTTAATCTAACAATGAGAAATTTTGACAGAAAGCAATGGTTACTGGGTTTGCGCCATCACGTTGCGTGTCTTTTATTAAGAAACACTTCAAATTGATCCAACAAAACAGCTGTAAACGCTGAAGGCGTTTCGTGGATTAAAATGAATCAAGAGACAAGGCGCGCACCAGAAAAAGTCACCAGAGTAGCCAATGAAAAACCGACACGTTTTGTGGGACCGGAAAAAATAGGCTAGGTATAAATCCCTCTCTCAATGACAACTAATCCCTTAACTGCCAGGTATCAATTACCTGCCCCTGTAATCTCTCAATTACATGGCTTCTATTACCTTTAATCCTGTATTTATGTATTCCATCCTCACAATGCTCCTAAAGAGGGATTATCTCGAGGGGTATTTTACCTGCACTATGCCACACACAAGAGACCTCCGTAAATCTTTTCATTGTTAAGACGTTTTGATGAACGCATGTACGTATCTCTGTGCCATCATGCAGGGGCTGTGGGAGTTCGTACAACTAGAAAAAGGTTGGTCCACTGCGCGGAATTTCTCAAATGTGGGTACTTCAGGAAGATTAGTGCAATTCTCATTTTATAAGCGTGTGTATATAAATTTACGAGAAAACACTCCTAATACCGAGAACAATTCCTTCTACGTACTGTGCAGAGACTGTGAACTACATTTTTAGTTTTTGAAATGAATATCACTCAAGAGAAAGCAGTGACGGTTTAAAAAAAAACTTCATTTCTTTATATGACTTAATAAAAGCTACACTGTATTTATGCAGTCAAAAGTGAAAGATGATTTCTAGCGTTTTCACATGTCAAGATGTAAGAGAAATATCGAACAAAGAGAGGTTTAGTATGATCGAGAAAAATACGCAGTTACAATGGAATTAGAATCCACTAAAAAAAAAAAGATTGCCACTTCGTTTGAAAAACCTTAGTTCCATTGGACCATATAAGTAAAGGAAGCCCGAGTTCCGAAATTATCCACTCAGTCTCTCGCCTCAAATAGAAACATAAGTGTATAATATGCTCATGTGGCATGAGAAAGTTTCCATTTGTTCAATGTGAAAATAGCTTCTATTAAATACGAGAAAAATTACGAATAGATCAGAAAAATTAAGTTGCGAGAAAACAGCTCCAGGACGTTTGCGTCGAGAGTAGGTGACAACACCAGCAGCTCCTACGAACAAAGCAGCTACAGAGAATTCCTACACAACTATTTAAAATTAATTTCAATTCAGGTTTTTTGCCGCCGCGGCTCCAACACACTGAAGTGACCGTCATAAACTCCGGCTCGTCACCCAGACCTGAGTAAAAAACATGTAAATATTTGAGCTTCTTCTGACGTGGATAATTTACTCGTAGGTAAAACGTTCACTGTTGAGATATACAACCGTGAACAAAGCCACCAGAAGGCAAAATTAAATGTCCAAAAGGTATTGCTACTGTGTGAAAGAAATTTGTGTGCTTCGGAATTTTCCCATCAATGTAGGTTGCCTGAAACGATAATTCCAGTTTCAATGATGCGCGTACTAATTCTGATTATTAATTTGGTCAAAAATTCCATCACGCAATAAACTCGAATGGAAAAATCGAGTAGGAGACACGGCAAATGAACTCCGTTACAAATTCCACTCGGAATCACCACACAAAACCACAGGACGCGAGTGTGGCGCGGCTTATATGAAGCGCTGGTAAATCCGTCCACCAAACTTGTTCCGCTCCAAAATGAAGCTAACGGCGGTGCGAAAATGAAACCCCCGTGTCATCTCTACAATCCTCTTCAGCAGCACCGAACTGACAAGGGATTACGGGTCGGAGTTACGTCCTGTCTTACCTCTCTCCTTTCTCTCCCACACCGCTGAATAATTATTGTTTCTCGCTTTTTTCATTCTCTGAATTTTTGCTGTTTCTACGATCCCCTTCTGTGTCATATCACCAGTAGTGTATACAATAAATGGTAATTATTTCACCTATATTTACATGTATGCTTGAAATAATGCCATAATTTACCGTCACGAGTTTTTTATTTAATCTCTCTATTTCAAATAGTTCCAAAATCAAAAAGTCGAATTTGAAAACATAAATATTTGCATTTATGTAATTTTTTTGCGTGTAAAGCATGAATATTTCGAAAAACTCGGTCTAATTAACAAATCTATTCGAAATTTTTTTGCGTTTGCTCGTGTACGCTAGAGATACTACTCTTTAATTCAGAAATGTTACTAAAAAGTTTTCATTTCCCTGGAGATTTTTATGACAAGAAACGTATTTTTCATTTCAAAAGTTATTACAGTCATCTTCCAAAAGGCAGCTTTGTGTGACTTGCATTGGAACTTCGTAGCATAGCGATGTTTTAGGTAGGCGTTCACACTACAAGCATTTTCATGTGTGATGACCTTTCTTTTCTGAGGGAATGTACAGAATAAGACCTAAAAGTTAGTTTAAGCTTCCTTAACCACAGCAAAGGTGTTTCAAAGAGAGGAGGTAGGAAGGTATCATTTCACGCGGAAGTGAGGGAACGAGGAAACTATGCACAAATTATTTCCACACCTTAATACTATGCGTGGAAACAGCAAGATTGAAAGAAATTAATTTAACAAGAAGAAAGTTGAAGACGAGACATAGGCACTAGAAGAAAGGACAACAGTGAACCAAAAAAAGATGGTCCATAACTAACCCCCAAAATCAATTGTATTTCAACAAAACGAAAACCTGCTTAACTCTCAGCTCGGGACCTCACATTTTCCCTGTGAGGGCTAGTTTCTATGGACACAACAGTTGCATCCCCCAGCAAAATTGTCTTAGTAAGAGTTGGCAACTTATACTACACATATGACTTAGAAACCTTTCACTGTATTCTGTCAAACTTGTAATCCAAGTGTTTTCTACAAATTGTACTCACCATATGTCATTTTGATACACTAATGTGCGACTCATGAAACTTTCTCTGACACCACATAACACAAGTAGCAAAACTACTAGCAGCAAATAGCAGAACACTGAAAAAATAGTCACTGATTCACTATTCACCAGTTTTTTCTCCACTTTTTACTTACGACTTCTCAAAATTTTTACTTGTAACGAGGACGGCAAATTTTAAGCGTATGCTGTGGCCACAAGCCACACGCACATCACAAAAGCGCAAGTTGAGAGCCGTAACTCGAAAACTCGTCCCATTCTGCTCAAAATAAGGGCTCGGCTTAGGCGAGCGTATCCAGGCTACCTTAGTCAGTGAAAAATGGGGCTGTGCCTTCTTGGCGGGGTCTCCAACTGAGACGAATTTAAAGAGGTAGGAGTGGGAAGAAATTAACCTTATAGGGTTCATTAAAAAGATAAAAATGTGTTGCTATAATATCAACGGGTCGTAAGAAGCACCGTTAATATTGGATCATGCGACAGAATGAACAGGTGAGGGGAGGAGTTTATTGAATTAGGAACTTCATATTACGGGTCTTGAACAAAAAATCGCTAGAATCTTGCCTTAACAAATAAGTAGGATTGTTAGGCTGAATTTTAAGAAACAATTAACCAAGAGTTTTACTTATAAGAGTGCAAATAATCTTGGAAGATATTAAGGAGCAAGAAATCGCACATTGTACAGCTTGCGAGTATAAACGCATACCAGCAGATTTTGTTTTTATAGATAAGTTAGTTTAAACCTCTTTAACGGCAACAAAGTCGTTTTAAAGAAAAGAATGTTGAAGGCACTATTTAGTCAAAAGGTTGAAGAAACACGGAATCTACATCCAAGATGTGTTCCCACTCAAGATCCCCAGCGCATAGAAGCAATAAGTTATGAAGGAAGGCTATGAAACAAGGTAAAAGTTGAGGCAGACAACTAGTTGCTGAAAAATAGGACAGCAATGAACCGAAAAAAGATGACCCTTACAACAGTAATTTATCATATATATAACAAAAAGAAGACCTGCTTGAGTCTCAGCTTGGGGCCTTATAATTTCCCCTGAGAGCGTTAATTCCCCAAGATACAATAGTTGTATCCTCCTGAGGGGACAGATTCGTGGATTTATGAAACGAGATTTTTTACACAATAAATTTTTAAAAGTTTTGTGCGTATATCTTGTAACGCTCCTCTAATTCTTTCCCTGAGGGAAAAAACGAATATGTCTCGATGAAAAGGGAAAAAATTACTAAGTAAAAACTTTGTTGGTTACATAAAATTTTGTCTTCCCTTTTTTAAAGAGGTTTTTTTTAAAAGCACATCACATAACTAAAGGATGAAATAACCCGGCAGCACAATCGATATAAAATAATCCGACAAGCTGTAAATTATGGAAAAAACTCAGGTCCTGTGAGTAAAATGAGCATTAGGGACTCAATGTAACATTGTCAGGTCCTGAAAACATTGTTAGGTCTTGAAAAACTTTTAGCTTTTGAAACATTGATAGGTCCTGAAACATTGTCAGGGCCTAAACATTGTCAGGTCCTGAAACATTGTCAGGGCCTAAACATTGTCAGGTCCTGAAACATTGATAAGTCCTGAAACATTGATAGGTCCTGAAACATTGTCAGGACCTAAACATTGTCAGGTCCTGAAACATTGTCAGGTCCTGAAACATTATCAGGTCCTGAAACTTTGTCAGGGCCTAATCAGGTCCTGACACATTGTCAGGTCCTGAAACATTATCCGGGCCTGAAACATTGTCAGGTCCTGAAACATTAGCAGGTTCTGCACTCAAGCAAAGCCGGCCTGGGAAAATCCATGAGTCCGATGGCCAGTCTCGGCTGACAACGCAACATGGCGTGTCAGCAGCTCGTCAGACGCGAGGTGCAACCGATTTTCAATACTGGACATGACATCAGCCGCCAGCGCTGAGAAAGTATTAACTGAAAAATCTGAGACGGATGCAGCCATACAGCTGATTACGGCCTACCTAATGATCGCCACAACGATCTGGAACGGACTTACACGTCTGGAAATTGAGCTCCCTCATATCCCAGGCAAAACGAGTGCGAGCGTCACGCAAATGGTATGCGCATAACAGATGTAGCGCCGAGCTGGGACAGGAGATACAGTTATATAGCTACCAGTGACACTGTCACAGTTAGGTCACCGAGGACTAAAATTCACTGCTATAAATATCAATAGACCCTTTTGTGAATGGGTCATTTTGACGGAATGTCACTTCGTGATCGATGTGCGTGCTATACTCAGGATGTTCAAATGACGTAACTCCTATGTTGATGACTATAACCCATTCCTTCTTGACTAATAACTAGATCCATACTATTTTCCTATTTCTAATTTTGTTCCTTTCTCCCGCAACTGAGCATCGAAGCTGTGTCACCGCACTATTCGTTTATTGCACCGAAAGACTCAGAGAATTATAGTAAACTTGGTAATGTTCAGAGATATGAACTTAAATTGTTTCTTTGAAGAATGAATATAATTATGGCCAGAGATTCTCCGACATGTTAACACACAGGTGTGAGGATAACACACAGTAACATGTGCCTCATGAGTCACGGCACTAGTTCCAGAATTGTCCTGTGCAGGGTAAAAGAGTTCGTATTTTGTACAGTTCCCAAATATTTTGATTTATCACTTCAATTTTATACCAAAGAATGAGGCATTCTTGGATCGAAATTCATTTGATTTATCACTCCGCATTTATACCGAAGAATGAGGCATTCTTCTATCCAAATTCTGTTGATTTATCACTCCACATTTATACTGAAGAATGAAGGGTTGTTGTTTACATTGCTACAAGGCTGTGCGTATAAACTACAATTTCCGTGCCATCAACCTGTGTGTAGAAATCCACTCTCAGTTTGTCAGCAGCTCAAGACATCTTCACATCGTACATAGGCCAAGCGCTATCCTAAGCGGGTTTTTTTCAGTCGGTTGTGAGGACAATATGCAATGAATTTTATGACATAAATATAGATGTTCTCAGGAGCGCGCTTACAAAGTATTAATTGTTACTTTGGTAAAAATTTGTTTTGAAAAGTTTCGGACAACGATGCCTGAATAAACGAACGTTCAAATCATTTATTCACACTTACTGTTTTTTCCACGTAGGAAATAATGAGCACAAGAATTTCAATTCCAAAATTAATAGTTATATCAAAATAGCCATTTTAAATGGAGTAACACTTTCAAGTTTTTCCAATCTAAATTCGACGGAGAGGAATTTAGTATTACAAGAGATATGAATTTAAGCTGAGCAATCTTTACGGTAGGAATTTCTAATTACAACTATAAATACAAACAATATTAGTATTTTTAGATCATGATAACACAAAGACTGTACCTTAACTGCTCAGGTTTCCCAGAATAGCCTTTTTTTAGCCCAAATTCTCAAGTTTGTGCATTTTCCAGAAAAATTTTACCATAGTCATCACATCTGACTCACTCGCAAAGATGAAAAGTGATTACAAGGTACGGAAGTGACCAGTATGGTCCAATTTTATTCGAAGAATGCTGAACCTTGAGGATTATGGCCAGAAAAATTCCAATCCAGTAACGCTGCCGGACCCAGCGCTGAGGCTCTGCACTGGGCGATGTCACTAGGTCGACATTAATTGCCCGTTGCGTCGCGGAATTCCGAACATGCTAAGAATTTCAGGCACTCGAGGATTAATACTACCAACTTGCCTGCTGGCCTAAGTTGAAGTAGAGATAGCGATCAATGCGAAGTGTGATAGCGTTTTAAAATTCCCCCGCGTGCCCAGAGGTGTGATGTATTGGCTCATAGACAAAGCTCGTAAATTAAGTATTTATTCAGTACGACATGCATAAATTTTACATTGCAACTTCAGCATTGCAGATACTCCTGTGAGCCACGAAGACGAATATTTCGCAACAAAGTTGATAGACAGAAATTTTCCCTCTGGATTTGACACGTGACGAATATAATCAGCAAACTAATCTGAAATGTACAGTGCGTCAATATCGCTAAAGCACTGTAATACTATCGGTAAATGAGAGAAAACCAACATTTGAACGTCACAGGTAAAGCATCGAAGCAGCTAACAACGCAATCCCACTAAACAGACATTGGATACATTTAATCTGTGAAATTAAAAAACCGGGTTTCCAAAAATCTATTAGCAGTTACCAGGATCGCTTTGCTTTAAAACGTCCAAGAAATGATTTTACTAAAATGACCTAGAAGCAAATATTTATTCTAATGTATATGAAAATATTCAAATATATCCCATTTTTAACTAATGAAAAATATACAGTTCTGTGTAAGCCGAAAAACACACTCTCGGCAACAGCTTCAGTTGCATTCGATTATTTTAAAAGGGAAGAGGTACAGAAATTCTTCATTAACTAAATCTAGGAATAAAATTTATTTACGCATCTGATGAAAACACGACTCTGTATTCAGTCTTTCGTGCACTTTAGGCTCCCTCTTTTACCTCGAGTGTATTTTAAAGAACACTTATATTTTGATTTCCTGACGTCTCTCTTGCATGAATTTTACACTGCAGTAACACTAAAATGTGTGGGGTCATCATAATTCAGATAATTAGGAATTCCTTCAATCGAGTAGCGTCACCAAAAAAGTGCGAAGCATTAACCTAATATATAAAAATAAATCACATATTGCTGAAATCAAAAATTATTTTGAACAAAGTGGTCAATTCCGTACAGAAAAGTATTCGACTATAAAGTGACTCCACTAGAAGACTGAATTACCCGCGGAAAGTAGCACCCAGGGCCAGCACACTGCCGCAGCAGCCAAGCATGTCATGCAAGAGTGTCATCGAGCTATAGGGCAGCACGCACAATCAATGAGCGAGTAGCGGGTGTATTATAAAGTGGCTGTAAGTGCCAATAAATTGGAAGTCGTTTGCCGCTTAGAGGGTCCGAGCCTGGCATATTCGCGCTCTGGGCTGTCCAAACCCCTCATTTCCGTGAGTTACGGCACAGAGGTGAGGCCTCTCCGTGTTGCTTCCAAATAAAACATTCACCAAGGCAGACGCTGATTGAATTCATTGCGGACAAAACAGAGAACTCAAAATCAATTACTGCGGATCTCTTACCAATCGGCTTTCAAAAGAAGTGAGTGTTTGATGTCACTTCAATAGATACTCGATGCGAAAGTCTGCTGTTTACCTGAGGTGTGACGTTTAATACATCGTTGTGGAATCAGGATCTTAAAAGAATGACTGCCTGATTTTATATTTCTCTGGCTTCGGTTCACGTTCCTCATCTCACGCAGTTTCCGACCCTACACACTTATCCTCGCAGTTACTGCAAGGCAGAACGTAGGCATCTATTGGAAAATTCATGACTCACTATTAAGCAAATCAAATACATCGTATAGACAATGTTATTACCTCGCTGAAATCGATTATATCATTGTCCTCAATAGGAGTACTAAATTTTACTTTCACTCGCAATGCCTGCGATAGTGTAGACAAAACTAAGTTTGTACCTATTGATTTGAATATTTGAGCCGAATCGGAAAAATCGAAGAGATTTTCTTGGCGTAATTCCAGAATGTAACAACCTCCCATACTCCTTCAAATAGCGTTCACCCACGAGAGCGCCTCCGAGTTCTCCAATTGCAAGCAGTTCGGCCGAGCTCGCAGCCAGCACTCTCCCCATACGCGTGTGAGAATGACGTTCGTAAACCGCCACATAAAGAAAGTACGGGAAGCAATTTTCTGATTCCTTCCACGGAACCTCCTGCAGGACGACTCCCTCAATGTTGAATAGGGCACGTCCACACAGGCCTGTGCTGAACTAAGCCTTGTTTGCGCGAGTCGCGGGATTAAGAACTCATAATAAAAGCCTCAAGCCGGGCAGACCTCCGAGTGGCTTTAGAAGCCTGCCTTACTTGGCTCTATGGGTTCAGTTTAGGACCCGCTCTTGACACTAAACAAAGACTTGCATGGCCTCCTCCATGTTCAGGGACTTTATTTTTCAATGGAAGATTGTTCTGGATTATTGGAAGGCGGATGTACTCTGAGCGCACGAGAGGTGGGGGCTTATAGCCTCAAATTTGGCAGAAATCGCAGCTGTGACGGAAGTGTCCAATGTTGCCGTTATTTCGGAACAAAATTCAGGGAGCACGCATACTTTTCCGTATTAGAGTATGAGTATTAGCGAGTATGGTATTAGAATTTCAGCATGAGAATTAGAGAGTACACTGAATGATCGTTTTACTGTTATCCCAATTTGAAAACAGATGAAATTTGCACGTTTAACTTCTCAACATTTATTCGATAATCAGCGCTTTTGATTCCCCGCACTTGGATGACACCAATGAACAACGTTTCCTCATCTGTATATCGATTTCAGCTACTCTCATTTCGAGCGTAATATTCAGGAATTTTAGTAAGCCTCATTATTTATAATTACATGCCTGAGAACTGGATTGTTACAATATTAAGACTATATACAGTTGAACATCTCCTTGAACGACATCTATCCAATGTCTTAAAATATCAGGTGTAACTAATAATCAAACCGAAGACAGCGCTTTTTACACTCTCTATGTAGACGTTCACATGATTACACAGCGTTGACATTTTAATCAGTAACATATTCTACGATTTTAAATATTCGTTGAGATTTTTTCGTAATTATTGCAAGTAAGATGATTTTTCTGAACACCAATGTGCAGGATGTAGAGTACGATCCAAAAAAGAAACAGAAGTAATATCATGCAAGGAAATTACTGCTATTCATTAGAAACAAAAGGAACGAAGTGAAATTTATAACTGATGACGATCATTGTACCTCGTCTTATTCGTTGGGTAGAAAAAAACACTAAAACCTACGAGAAACTGAGAATATCTCAAGTAATGAATAAAAAATAACTTGAAAAGGCAAAAACTGGATCTCTCGTAGTATGTAAATTTATTTTTTACAAAGGTTAACCATGTTTCCAAGTTAAAAAATACATTTCATCAACGCAGAAGTGAAACACAGGCGAAATTTCATCGTTTAATACCTTCTGGTAGAGCCACGCAGGGGCAGTCGACACCTTGTGTCATGGCGTACATCAGCTTTTCAGAGCCATTAGAAAATTTTCAATGTCTAGTTAGTCAACAAACTTAATTTCACCTCTTTTAAAATCAGCAGCATAAAGAAGCTAGCTCTTAAGTTATGGAGTTATAGAAAGAAAACAACCCTCTAAATGTACGAGCAATATTTTGAAAAATCGTGCGCAAGTAAAGGCTTTTGGAATATGACATAGTTTACCTCCTGTGAATAATGATAATGAGGAGTGTTGATAAAATCAACATTAAACCTCGGATACGGGTCCTTAACTGTAAATTTAAACCTGTAAAATTACGATGAAAGGCTAGGCCTTACCTCTTTTGATGATATGTCCGAATGGCACGTCGGGGTCCTCATGCGTGGTGGTGCAGTTCCAGCGCTCGTGGCGAAACTGATACTGACACTCGGTGATGCCGCGCCTGGCGCCAGCGCTGACGCTCTTGATGGCGTCAGGATGGTCCTGACACACCGCCACCTGCTGCTGCACCAGTCCGGGCAGGTGCTGACAGATGCTCACGGCTGACGATGTCGACAGGTTTTGCGCCTCCTGGTCCCCTTGCGGCAGCAGCGGCGTCACTCCTACCACGCCCAGGTACCTGGCGGACACAACAAACTTTACTCACACGGTCCTACAACTAAGAGGTGCTTAATGACCAGTGACTGGAGGGTTAAAAAGACGTTCTGGACATCCTGTGCCTCGCGTAGCGTCCATGCAGAACGATAGATAAGGTTTTACATTTTTTGAAAAGCAATTCTGGTCATCCCATTTTTCGGGAACACCCCGTGAATTTTTTGTTCGTACCTGCTTCCTCAAGAAGCGTGGAAAATTAATGTTTCACCCAAAAGAGATAGGCTAGTGATGATTCGGCATTCATTCTCTGGTTTCTTAAACACTGGATTTCACCATCGTATTACCTCTAAAATATTTCCATAGATTAAGCTGCCAGGGTGTTGAAAATAAAAAACGAAAAAAATGCAGAAGCACTCAAACTAATCTTGCAGGAGATCTATTGAACTATACATGTATGAGATGAGCTCCAATGTCTGCATCAGTATCTGAGCGTGAGAGATGCAGAAATTAAGAAGAGGCCTACTAGATGACATATTCAAGCTCGCAAATCTCCCACAGACAAGTGATACAAGTCCTGTGATAAAAGGCTGAAATGACCACTGAGAGAAGCGCTAATTCAATAAGATAAACAAATGACAACAGTCATCGCGAATATCATTTCTACGTGATGGTCAGGAATCCGCCTTATCCTCCAAAAAGTGGTATCAAATGCCGGTTCGAAAGCAATACTTTAACCAATAAAGATCGTCTTCCGTGAGAAAAAATAAGAGGAGAATGCGAGGAAACGACAGTGTTGCCGCCAGAGATTGTGAGGTTATCGAGGAGATGCTCAGCTGCGCTATCCATCTCCCGAAGACCACAAGTATGATGTCTCCACGATGGTCCTTGCATCTCAGCCTTCTTTCACATCGTCATGAAGTCATAAGTTGCACAACGCAAGAAATTATTTGAGATAAAAAATAGACTGCATGGAGCATCATCATCCCATAGGCATGCATGCCGACCACGAAGTTCATGATATGCGAGGCTAAAAATGATTAAGGAATTGCATCATCAGTAACAGCATCGATAGACTTGCGCTGTGGCTATTAGTTTGGAGAAATAAAGGAGAGCGATGAATTAATGATTATACGAGGAGGCACAATTCGCCCGAAAAACGTGAAAGAAGGGCAGAGTGGCAATGCATGGAGAGCGAAGCTGGGCTGGTGGGTGATCTTATCTCGAGAATCATCAGTTAGCTTCAAAATTCTCTGATGAGGACAGATTCTACACCTCCTTACCAGCAGCTGCGTATCTTCACATAATTTTTCCCATTAAAATACTATTGTTCGGTAATAACTCAAATCACAAATCATTCGATTCACAGGCGGTTAACGCAAATTGAACACCAATATTACGAGTGGAAAACCGTGACCATCAGAAAATTTGGCCGCATTTGAAACTGAAGTTAATATATAGCCCGGCGCAGCGTCCCACACACAATTTCTTAATTGCTTCATTAACACAGAAAAGCCATTGCAGAAGCCCGTCAGCTGCACAGACGCGCTGCTGCTCCCTAGATTAATTATCGTGAAAAAACGAGAAACTTGGAAAAACCAAACTCGACGAGCAATCAGCAATCTGCGGCAAAATCCCACGTGAGGCCGTGATTTAAAAATGATAGAAGTTTCCCGTGCGGCGTGCTGAAAAAACAGCACCAAGGGAGATAATTCGTTCAGAATTTAAAAATCCTTCGTCCTCCTGAGCAAAACTTCATGTTCGATTACTTCTGCTATGATTTGAGTTTAAATTTAAATTTTTATGAACATCCATAATAAATTCAATCTATTTACTGGAGCACCTAGCTCTGTGTACAATATTATGCCAAATTTTGACTGTTTTTTGTGAAAAGTTGAAGCGGAAACTTGAGGATTCACCAAAATTCGAGAGCAAAAGATATCTAATAAACATTACTTGTGCATTTTGATAGGTAATTGTTCTGGAAAAAACGAGAAAGTGATAAAACTTCCGTAAGCCCTGATCTTCACAAATCACACATTTGCTACTCAGAGGACAACCGTCTTTCCAGGATGAATCAATTTATAGTAGCCTACTGACTTCAGCTTGATCGGACGACGTGTGAACTCGGGCCTTCGTTATTTAAGTAGCAAAGAGCACAAATATAGTCAGTCTATACGTGAACCCACTGCTGTTCAACAGCGTCTCAAAAATAAAACTGACTACAGCCTTTCTCATTTTTTTCCATAAAAATACAAGATATGCTTTTTATTTATCGGTTCGTTTTCGATCGTCATCTCAAATTTGGATAGCTGAACTTCATTTCAAGATTAAAAATATAGATGTTCATGATCTATACAAATTTGTTAGTAGGCTGCAATATACAAACTGTAGAGCAGATATTCCGACGTCAGATTTGTGTAATCATCAAAGTGTTACGAAGAAATAAGAAATGGAAAAATGCATCCAAAATTGATTGATTGTAAGTTGAAAGTTGATTGATTGACACCCAAAATGCCTTTCCTTTCCTCGTCGAGAATACGTTATTATTAGTTCGTGTTTTCATTTGTTTTATTTTTATCATTAGAGTTTTATATCTACGACTATTTTTGTGTGTTGTAGTTTTCTTGCATATGTTGTAGTTTTGATTTACTCATATTTGATTGTTTTATTGCAAATCTTTTGCTAATGATGAACCGATGAGTTCGAAACGTTCAATGTTATTCATTTAGACTTAGCTAATTTTGCTAATAAATTGACCATACGTACAGCGATTTTCTACTTCCTTTTCATTTTAAGAATCAGACGCATTAACATAGATGTAGTTTTAGATTGTAAGTTAGTTTCAGCCTCCCTAACCATAACAAAAGAGTCCCAAAGAGAGGAAGATAAAGGCACAATTTAGCATAGAATTAAGAGATCGGGGAATGTAAGCAAAAGGAATATTCTCTCACTAGATCCCATCAAATAGAAATAATAAGTTAAGAAGAAAATCCGTGAAACAAGATAAGATTTGAAAAACTGAGAAATAGATGTTGAAAAATAGAATAACAGTCAATCGAAAAAGATGGTCCGTAACAAACCAAAAAAAATATTTTCTGTTTAAACAAAAAGAAGGCTTACCTAACTCACAGCTCGAGAGCTCACATTATCCCCCTGATCGCGATGATCCCCATAGATACAATAATTTTATCCATTGATGAGCTTCTCACAAAATAAAGTACGTCACCGACGTGTTCAGCACTATGAGAGTGAGCTATGCGAATGTAAATTCAGGTTTATTTTTTGTCAAAGAGGTGCATGCGGGCTGTCGCAACGCACAAAAACAAAACACCTGAGCATTCATGAGAGGAAAACTAGCTCACAGTGCACTCAAAAAGACGATACCTTGGTGGACTCTTTTGCATTAGGGAGCAGGGAGGTGTTTCGTGTAATCAAGTTGAAAAGCTTGTCTGAAATTTGAGTGAGAAGCGACGGAGCAGCCATCCAATTCTCACACGAACTCCGCATTATTCTCTGAAGAAAGTTTAAAAATGCGCCCCATGAAGAAATACTGTGCTTCTCAACTGACGGAAAATGCTGCATTTCTTAAAAATATTGTCAGGACAGAATAATATTTTCGAACGAAAAATTTTGCCCTCTGAACAAAGCAAGACCGATAGTGAAGTAGGTGAACTAACTTACACCTGAGTATAGATCAGGCAAATAGTAGGAATAAAAACTTGAGAACTGGTGTTCTCCAGAGAAAGTGTACCAAAGTACTCTCCAACTATTCATAAGTTTCGCTCGAGAGAAATATTTTACAGACTAATTGTGATTATTAGCATCAGTTGAATAATACAGTGAAGTTAACTGCATCTTACGGCAGTGGGAACAAGTTTTTTCTGACCACCCATTATCTCGTCAATTTGAACCTAATCATAGCTCATTATGCATGAAAGTCGATTTTGCGAGTCACATCCGCTCGCAGCCAATTCAGAGAGTAAATTACAGGTATTCCGGAAGATGAACGAACACACAGAGCACATCTGGAGACCTTATATGCAGCGACAAAATTCTCGCAACAGAGTCTCCTCAACCATTGGATAAAAACCGCAGTTGGCTTGAGACTCATGCCGTGTCTCTTTGAAATCGAGCAATTAGGTTCACATTATAGTGGAAGCAGCGGAGCGTTAATATTCGGTTGACAGGATCGTGCATCACGATTGATAGAGAAACGCGACGTGCAGGCCGTGTCCGCCGTATTGGGCAGGGCGCCCCTCGTAAATGTCATCATTTGTTGTGGGCGTGCAAATCAGAAGCCCGATACTTCTTTGATCAGCCGCTGATGAAGCGATTACGCCTAGTTCATTAGACTGCTGCGGTTGTGCTCCCGCTTGCAGCCTCGCTTCACATAATTCATGGAACCAAACAATGTCGCGAGTACTTGAAATGAGAGCGGCTCCAGCGTACCTCGCAACATCTGATGATGACTCTGGACATCACTGACAGGAGCTTTGCTGGCTCAAACAAAGCGGACCAACCGTGGTGATTCAAAAACATGGGTGTTACGTCTGTGGTAAGACTCCAGCTTTCATGGCGCTTTCACAGCAAAATCAGCTTCCGAAAAATAACACATGAAATAAAAGCAGATTATTTTAGACATCTCTGAGTTTGCTCACCTCGGAATCAACACAGAAAATTCGAGACAAAAAAATCTGTAGCAAAATCGAGTTATTCTTTCTTTTCTCATTAAGAGACTCAACTAGCATAAAAATTCAGCCAACTTACAGAACATACATTATTAAAATGAGGACATTAACATTTAATTACTGCCAACATATGAACTGAAAAATTCACAAGGCCTCTGCCGGCAGGAAAAAATCAGTGCTTCCATCTGGTACGTCTGTTATAATAAAAGAAAAACCCTAGTAAAACAAGCATAATAATTTACGATACTGCTTTATTTTTACAAACAGATCGTGAACCTTCAGGGAAAGTGGAATTTTTGTTTGTCGCGAGAAAGAAGGAGTAGCGCAAGAGATATTTAAACATTCATTGAGCAACGCAATATCAAGCAGCATCCTTGCAACTCACAAGGATTTTAAAAGATCAGTACCGCAGAGTTTAAGAAAGAAACAAATCGGTTCAAATCTATTCTCGTACCACACGAACACGTGCAATTAGCTCTAAAATACGTGCAAAGGTTCGTCTTACAGCGAGGAGAAAATGCACAGTAAAAACACATTTGGAAACCCATCTTGTTGGCAATAAAACAGGATTTGCAACGTATTTGTGAATGACTCAACTACTGAACTTTTAGAGGGAAAACTGAATTGAAAGATAAATTTTGTATTGCATCACTGGATGGAACATGAAGGGATAGCAATTGGTTTGAATGACAGAATAACTGCAATTGTATTGGAGCGTCTCTAGACCTCGATATAACATAATAATATATCATCCCCGATAAGGAAGAAAATGAACCATCAAGCATCGACGAAGTCTCAAAGGCAACAATTGAGTTGTCTCGTAAGGTCAAAACTCATGAAATGATTAACAGTTGATTAACAGGTCAAAACAGTTTCAAATGATTGCAACTGTTTTCCGAGACAGGATAATGTATCACACAGGAAACTGCAATGAATAATCACAGATCCAAACGACCAACAAGTTTTTGGGAAAAGACGAGAAAAAGTATGAGAGCGGTATTATCAGATGAAATTTGAATTTAAATGAAATATTCCATTCGATGAGGGAAACAAATGCAACTATTTATTCAACTATTTTCTGCAATAAAAAAATCATAGAGGGAAAATCATCTTGAAATTCTTCCACATAATAAATGAATGGATGACAAAAACTGTGAGTGCATCTTGCATTTCACGAACACGTGGCGGAATAAGACACGAATAATTGGTCGATTTATTCAAACCCAATGTTGAATCAGAAATCTTCGCAAGATGAAAACTAACAAAGTACTTAAATTTAGCTCATAATCTGTGTGATGCAAAAATTGTCCAAACAGCATTGAAATGTTGGCTCGCATTTACATAGGCATCATCGCTGTGACGGTGTAAAACAAACAGCATGTAGAAAAAACAGTACATTCACTACACATGCACGCAAGCCGCTACAACACCCATAGTCACGTGTACAGTAAGTGCAGTCACGTGTACAGTAAGCACAGTGACGTGTACAGTAAGCACAGTCACGTGTACAGTAAGCAGTCACGTGTACAGTAAGTAGAGTACATCTGTATAGAGTACACACACAGTAGACAGAAGTAAGATACAGGCAGTACATAGCCCCGGAGTACACACGCGTCGCACACGGACGCAGCGCGCTGCCAATATTGTGAGGCGGGAATAATTGTCTGGAGTGCAGCGAAGCGAGCGACTGTAACATTAGAGTTACCATGGCGAGCACAGCACAGCAATAAGCGCGCTGTTCTGTACCAGCTTATGGATGCTGTTTTTGACGTTCATCGTATCCAATCTAAGTAATAAATAGGACTACACGTACCTTCAGAATTAGATAGAATGGGGTAACAGGTAAAAGCCGAGTGGCCCACTCTCTTATTATTACACAAGTCCTCTACCGTCAATTAAAAACATACTTTCGTCACATTAATTCGCTCGGGTTTAGAAAATCGTAGCGGGAAAGACATTATGATGTAAACTTTCTCTCACGTACGGACCCAAAATACTTAGTCGTAAAAAGGAACCAATTCGATCAAAATTAACGCAGCAAAACGGTGTAAGTAATTAAATTACTTTTATATGAGAATAGACGGTATTACAGCAGAAAAAAATTCAGGAACTAGATTTATTTAAATTGTTTCACATTAGAGACGCTTAATTGTTAAAGCTCAGCTCGCGGAAGCTCAGCAGCGCAAGCATAAGAGCTGAGTGTATGCGCCAGGGAAAACTCCGTCAGTGCGAGTTATCAAGCCGCAACTCCGTAATACCCGAGCCAATCTGAAATGTGCACAGGCAAAGTAGAGTTTCCGAGAGGAAAAATTTCCTGAGATATTTATGAAGTTGAGAACAATAGTTCTAATCTTATTTCCTTACTCAAAATTCATTAATGGAAACTGAATAGTAACTGTATTATGCTGATCCTGACACCTGAAATTTGTTTAAAAATGGTTTTGGAATTGTTTTCACCGTTGCTGAGAAATATCCAAGGTGGCAAACGCGGTCTTAGTCTGACGGCTTACGAAATCGAAGAACAAAATTGAATTCTTACCTACAAAAACAAGTAAATTACTCTATTAAAAACGTTTACATCGATTAATTGATCCGCATATAAGAATTACTCAAATTTGTTACTTGGTTTTGCAATGAGAACAACTGTTCTCTCAAATAAGAACGCTTTCGATTCCAAGAAGAAAAACGGTGAATGAATATGAAAAACCATGGGTAAAGTTCAGGTACGAGTTTCCACTGCTCGCAAAGCCAGCCTATTCTAAAATCTGTACACCGCGAGTCAATCGGCGACGTATCTCAAGAAAGCTGAGCAGCGTCGGAGGCACACAGATGTTAGTGTAGGAAGCAAACAATCCCACCATCGCACACAGCCGTGCGGTCTGTGTTTGAATAAAGACAATTCTTTGCCAGCGTGATCAGATAATGAGGAAAATCAGTTAATTAGGATAGTTAAAGGTTGAACAAACAGTATTTCTCAATTTCTTCTTCCCAAAAAATTTCAGGACGAAAGCTAGAAAGTATTCGCTCAACACATGGTGAGGGATAATAAAAAGAGTTGCTCTAACAATTGTGATGAACAAGGTGTCAGGTTCAATATTGTAAACTCCATTAAATCATGACCAAATTTTCATCAACAATTTGCTATTTTCATGTAATAAAAATTATTCGCGTGATGCAAAACAAAGCAACAAACTGCATTAGAGTATATCTTAATTTTATTACCTATAGTAGAAACTCTAGTTTAGTTTAATTTTACTTGATGTTAAAATGCTGAAAGACAAGTAGGTTGATATTTTTACCCTAAGCTTTGGAAAATTTTAGGTCGATATGTTTCCAAAGAGAAAACGTGTGTTCTTGAATTTTACGTTTTCAACCACGCCCAATATTCAGTAAAAAGTTATCCAATGAATTTCCATGACTTAACGTTATCCTTGAACCACAGAAAAGCTCTACGGACTCCATCCATTAAGGAGAATTCTTCAATGAAGAGCGAACTGAGATTACCGTAGGGAAATCCTAAGCCTCTGATCCTGAAAAGTCAGCTTCTAAAAAAACAGAAAGAAAAGGAAAAACGTGTAGAAATTAAAGTACTCAACAACGGCGTTTCTTAAACACACATCAAGAAAGTGAGTGAAGAAAAACTGCATTTTGTACAAGTCCCATTCCTAGGAGGAGAAAATTCGTGGAACATTTCCAGCAGACCTGAAAGTCGCCACCAAAGTGAACTCTCTCACCACACGGCCTGGTGCCCGCCCTGATCAGCTTAAGGAGCTCTCCAGGGTTTGAAAGCTTCTGAAAAATAGAAGAAAATCCCGCCGCCACAAGTGATGAAAGCGCAACATAAATGGCGGAGGCAGCCAAGGCTGTTCATTCTTTCCATCGCCGCAGAAACTCCATCGATAAATCGGGTCTTCGTCCCGTCGATGAATGAACGTGAATGTCAATACCTGAATATTGTCTACTTTATTTCAGAATCGCTCATTAAACGTTAGCGGCATGATGGGAAAAGGGTGTGATAACGACACGCTTAAAAATCAAATCGGTTTTCAAATTAAAAAAAAGTCAAATTCAAGTACCTGTTAAGAAAATAACTAATTTTTACCAGGCAGCGAAAAGAACAGCGGAATGGTCTCTGGTGAACGATTTTTTTCGCTATTATCTCAGTGTAACATACATTGCTTAATTGATTACCGTCACTCGATTAAAACGATTATTTTGAGCGCCATCAAATTCAACACACCAAATAAGCAACGCTGCTCTTGAAACATCCAACCTTCCCTTCCCTATGAAGATATGAGTGCGGCAAATAAAAGACAAGATCAGAAACTGAGGGCAATAACACTTCAGGAACAACACAAGTGTTCTCGTAATCCTGTTCCAACTTAATCTATCTCCTCTCTAAGGAGACAAGTCTCAAGACACATCGAACAACAAGACTCGACTGGGCATGCATGCTGCACGTCACTCCTACGCTGGTAGTCTCGCGTCATTCCTCCACTCACAACCTCGCTCAGTTGTAAAGCCTGAGCAACAACAGCGAGTTTTGCTACATGAAGATTGTGACGTTTTTTCTTGGTTTTATACATAAATATATATATGCGCGAGTGTTTAATCTTGCTCACTAAAAACAAAGCCATTGTAAGAACAGCACTTCTCATTTCGAGAAGGCTTCTCAATTTTCACCAGATTAGCTCTATTTAGATATACTCTGAGTAACGCCAGAGAAAATTGTACTCATCATTGCACTGGTCTCATAATATTTTTCTGGGACGATTTAATTTCGAAATGCCCATTACGGCTGTCTTAGAAATCTAATTTTAACGAACATGCAATTGCATTAAACACATTTTTAAAACATTTTCTTTCCTGGTGTTCAGTGGTTGCTAGGAATTTCTCAAGGATCATTTAACTGCAGTCGTAACAGGTTAGGCACAGAATGTAATGGTTTCTTTGTGTTCTAGTATCTCCTTTAACTTCCCCGTATGGTAAGTGTGAGGCAACGATGTTCTCAGGGTGCAGCGTAATGGGGCGTTCAATGGCCACGGATAAAAATTTCGTAATCGTAACTTTATGCATGGCATGCCTTCAAAGTATTTTCCTCTCTGGCTTTTCAAACGAAACATTTCCTCATCAACACTCACATGCTCTACACGCTTACCACTACCCCGAGTAATCATTTTTTGGATTGAAATTTCGTTTTCAAACAACCATTAAATCACATTTCAAAATAGTTACGTTATTCTTTTCAGCTTTCATGCAAAACTTCACTAACAGAAAACAACCAATGACAGCATTCACGTCTTTGGATAAATTGAGAGAAGGTCACTGGATTCCTACAGGTTTGAGCTTACGCGGCAAGTTCGTGTACTTGTAATGTTGTGCCTGGCGGCGCTTATACACACATTCATGGAGCTGCGAGCCCGCGCCGAGTCACCGCTGCTCGAGAAGATAGCAGCGCCTAAGACGATTATTCACGCAAAGTCTCATCCTAAGGGACAATAGTCCACTTCAAATCCGCAGACTTCGCTTACAAAATAAATCTTGTCGTGAAACTTGCTACAAAAGAAGCGTAATTGAGTTCCTCGAGTTGCACAAACTTGGAGTATCGCGGTAGTTTTTGAATGCATGCGTGATGTGCGCAGAGGGTTAGATTCGTGACTATTAAAGCAAGGAATTCTACACAGAAAGATTTAGCGAGAACTGCCAGATAAAGTCAAATATACAATACCATTCGGTGTTATAAAAATGCAAGGTAGAAAGGACCCTATCAGAATTTATAGTATCCCAAATATTTTACGCGAATTTTCAGGATTTATATTTTAATTAAACAGACTGATTTGAACCTTGTGCATGAGACCTGCTCATGTAGAAGTTCACCTCGTGCAACGAACATGAGCAGCGGAGAAGAGAACAAAAATGACTGTTACAGAGCAAGCGGTGGAGGAAAAACATCAGATTGCGTGGCGTAAATTATTGTGCGGGTAAAAATAAAGCCTAACAACAAAACGCAAGTGAAAAAAGACATTTTCAGGTGGATAAAAGAGCAAGATTTGTGTTGACTTCCTTTCAAACCACTGCTCCAAAATTATAAGCCCCGCAGGCTCAAGAGCCTCGGATAAGTGAGACACAGAGTAAAAAAAACATGAAAATTAACATTTCTATTTCGAGTAGGGGTAAAGCTAATCGCTGAAAAGTTGCTGAAGTACGTGAGGAAAGTCGCGCATGCAGCAACTTAATTTCCACGGTTACCACGAGAAAATTTTTTTTTGCTGATTTTTGACAATTATGTCTGCGGCCGATTTGTGTTCCACAGCCGAAAGTACCAGACATCACCTACTCCTGAACCAATTCAATCAAACCGAAAATTGAATTCAATGCTTTTTAGAGACGTTATCGTATAACTTAGACTGTGAGGCATTGGAAGGCAGGTTACGACAAACATTATCAAATTTGACGACCGCTGTAGGACCTCATCACGATCACGTTAACTGAGTGGAATGGCATACGAAACAAAATTTGGCGAATCAAAGAACACACATTTAAAAAGCGTTTACGTAATCACCACAAATTATAACATAATTAAATAATCCCAATTAGAAGAGCAATATTAGGCGAACAAATACCGCTCAGGCAACGCAGTCTTTATTACAGACACGGTACACCGTGATTACAGACCAAGGTAACCAGCCCAAGCAGACGCTGCCGAGGGCTGCGGTGTGGTCCCAGAGGTACGTAGGTGCGTTCACGGCACTGGAGGTTTCCGCAACACCGGACTTGCCTCAGCGTACTAAAGAGAATGGTTCACTGTACATTGATTGGAACGCCGCAACGTGTAGTATTCACCGGCTCATTTTAAGCGTGGACCGTAAAGGATCAAACAATGCGCAAGGGTACAAAGTACTAAGCCTAGAAGTCGTAATTCGAAATCGATTATGACGACTAGCTTTTCGGTCGCAGTCCGACCTTTAGAAACATGCAAGTTAAGCAATAGTAAAATGATGAAAAAATGAACTGGAAGATGATATTCAGTTAATGCTGGATGCAGTTTCATTCACGAGAATTTTTTGACATTTCAATATGTAACGATAGCTTTAATATAACACACAATACCCTCGCTAAGAAATGAGTTTACGAGAAAATGAAATTCGACGCGCGTTATAAATTAATTTTACACACACGTTATGAAAAAATATCGTTAGTACGGGCCCACAAGTAGCTATACTCAAATGTTTTCACTGTACTAGAAGAAACAATCAACTGCTAAACCGCTTGTGGTAAATAATTAATTTAAATTATTCAGTGCTTTTTCCCTCTTCAAATGAATAAGGACCTAGAACTTCCATCACAACACAACATTATATTAGGAAACAAAGAAGAAAAAAATACAATATCGGCTAATGAAAAAAATTCTGTAGTCGCACATCTTTCATTTAAATAATTAAACGCTAAATTGCGAATCCCTTTCAAAACACAGCTTGATAATATTTCTTGCTTCGGATATTAAGATTATAAAAAAATTACCATGGTAACGCATACGAAAATCTTCGAAGTATTCCTGGAATGAGAGCAAACACAGAATTCAGTCCATCAGCTCATTGTTATCATTTGGAGAACTTTAGAAAAGTTGCATACTTCACTTCAATTTTTGTCCTTGGCATATGGTCGGGACACCTGATGAATATCTCTGATGTTAGCAGATAACCGCAACAAATTCGGGAAAGCGCGACCAAGTTCTTCTATAGCAGGAGGGACAGCGCTTGGGACAAGAAAGGCAGCTCAGATGTGGTTGTTGTATTACACAATTATCGATGGGGGAGAAAGAATTGTGTGTGGCACAAATTGTAATGTAGGTCGTAAAAGTCAGGTCCGTAAAATAGAGGTAGCCTTGCGTTCGCAAACGCTCTGACATTGAGTGAGGATCGGTCCACGCCAGCGTTAGAAATTATTTGACATAAGTATTAGATATTTTAAGGAGGCACAGCTGCGAACAAACTATGTGCGTAGAATTTGAGAAAAAGTATTAATTTACAAGGAAAATAAGAATAAATACAAAATGAAGCACATCTACTCATTCACAATTCACTGGACACACGTTTAGTTCATACGCAGTGCACGGCGAATACTCTTACCTTTTAAATCAAATTATCTTACATTTTATGACTGAACGTGCTGACGACGTTTTCATGAGGAAATTTGCTTCAGCGAGTTGAACTCTAAGAAGTGCATTCAAGTAGAAAATGTATTGCCTCTTAAGAAACAACTATAAATTTGACTTGTCTTGTATGAACAATAAATTTCATTTAAACGTAACAAGCATTAAAAATGGCTCATTGGATAATGGTTAGCTGGGTTCTTTCATAACTAACATATTACGCGTAAAGGATTTGAAATTAACGCGGGATTACCCTCTGCATTAATGAGACGAGCCAAGTCTAAATCTGTTTAGAAAATTTTCAACGAATGCATTCCTGTAACCAAAGAAAGTAGCACGTTTATCATTCCAACTTCATCCTGTCACAGGCTTGCAAGGATGAACCAAGATCGAGATCAGTGCATTGACTCCAGTTCTAATTCGGCATGCACAATGAAGAGGCGCATCTTTTGCTCTGCCGAAGATGATTTAGTGGCTGAGATTGACAAGAAAGATTCGCCAGTTAATGAACAGCTTTTACGACTACACCTAAAGGAGAAACTCAGCAGCCACACAGACGTCATTCGGTCGGACTTTATCGACAGGACAATGCTTATTATCGCATTCTCGACGGTAATAATCGTTAATATTGCAGCAGTCTATCTAATGTCGTGAATAACATCAGCCAAAGAACAAGTTCTAAGGAAGACAAATGGCGTATCGATAATCATGCCCATAATATTTTAATGAAAGAAATTAATGTGCCCGCTTCGAAGCAACGAGTTCAGCGTATTACCCAACTGTCTTTGGCAGTAGTGAGCAGACTCGAGCAGAGCAGAGTACGTGTTAGGGGAATTAGCAAATTAGAAATTGACAGCCATTAAATAAAATTATAGATTGGGTATAAAGTTTACATTTGTGGGCTAATCAAGACCAGTAACGAGCACTTAAGTGCTGTTTTAACGAAGCTTGGGATATAAAAATGCTCTAAATGGTCCCCATGCGACGCCGCAACGGCCCGCAGCAATTAATGGACTGTAATATCTGCTCCTTCGAGGTACTGATCAGCTACATAGTGTGATCACGGCCTTAAAAGGCTGAACATCTTTTGTGGGAGCAAGGAATGTGATCACGGCCTTAAGGGCTGAGCATCATTTGTGGGAGCAAGGAATGTGATCACGGCCTTAAGGGCTGAGCATCATTTGTGGGAGCAAGGAATGTGATCACGGCCTTAAGGGCTGAGGATCATTTGTGGGAGCAAGGAATGTGATCACGGCCTTAAGGGCTGAGCATCATTTGTGGGAGCAAGGAATGTGATCACGGCCTTAAGGGGATCTACTGCTCTGTACTTTACCTAATTTACCGAATTTTTCAAATTTCACTGTTCACGTTTCTATTGCATCTAGAGAAACGGAAATGAATACAGATATGTAAAATTGAATTTTGAACCCATTTTCTCTTATACAAATTTTCGATTTTCGCAATAAAAAAAAGTTATTGTGCGAACGAACATAAGAAAATATATATTTGCTTGCGCAAAAGCTTTTCCCCTCTGCACTCAACGTAGAAGCGCGATTGTGGTCTCATTCGACGCGGAAGGACTGTAGGAACCTCGTAACGAAGGATTTTTTTGAATGTACGGTGTTGCATGGCAACGTCAGTTCAAGTGTTACAGTCCTGTTATTCCATGTTGCTTTGCAAATGATAACGCCGCAAAATGCCAGGAGGCCTGGTGAGGTACTTGTGATCTATAGCCAAACGTCGAGGGCAAGGGAACTGGAAAGACTCTACTTATCCAAGTAAACAAAACCTCTTAACACAAAACCTCATTTCTGAAAAATGAAATAGCCTGACATTTATGAGTGAATTGCAAACACGCGTTTATACAATGACAAAGAACGTGTAGCTGCTTGAAGAATCGTCAAAACACTGCAGTATTGCGCTACCATAGAGTAATCTGAAACTCGAGTCCGATATTGATCTGAATAAAAAAGGCTTCACGGAGTTCTATCTCGGACGGATTCTGACAGTGAACCAGAGAAGAGAATACACGGAGATGCGTGTACCATGAACCTAGAGAGATATCAGTATGACTTCCGCTCACGCTTCAATTTATTTGACACAGCTTTCCGTTTATTTTGCTGAGCCTCTTCAAGAGGTCGGAACCTATTACCATATTTACCGATATTGATGACGTTTGCTCGAGTTTGAGGCCCTTTTAAAAGTAATAAACGGAGTAAAAATATCTCTCTAGAGGTCGAACTGTTTTAGTCTGAATTTGATGTCCTGGACTCATATGACTAAAGCTAAACTTTTTTGTGTGTGTGACTCAGGAAGATATTCTGTATTATGGTTTTCCATAAAGCATTAAATTTTTGTACATCATGATATAAGGTTTGATGAAATCAATTGATACTTCAATACTTTTTTTATAAACATTCATACGATTACATTTCTTACAAATCTTTAGGTTCTACTAATGGGATCAAAGGATAACGATACAGCTTTTCTTCCCTTTACGAGTAACTGAAAAGCGCATATTTATCGCTACCCTGTCGGTGTACGCTCTAAAAGAGTAACATCATCCATTCTCGTTAAAAAAGAGAGGATCAAACACGCATCTGGAAAAATTTAATGTTTTTATACAAGAGAAGCTTGATGGGCGCAATAACTGACCATGAAACAAATCGCATTTTCTCCTTAATTTCAAGTTCCCCTTCGACATCAAATAAATAAATTATTTTTTATTTTTCTGGCCATACAGAATCAGTTTGATAAATTCACGGCTACCTACTTAATTGTCAATTAATGATCGCTTAATACATCTATTTCTATTATAAGAGAAAGCCTCGTGGACTGCAGTGGGTTCGATCCCGAACATTGACCGAGATAACCATAGCAAAGTTCCAGAGAACTAGACTTTTAAAGCATCCTTTTTTTAGAACGTTAGTCTCAGCCAAAGACAGGACAGTAGACATAGGTTCTTCATTCAGTATGATCTCTACAGCAGTTGAGTTTTGAAGCGCGAGACACACCTACTTCTATAACCGAGCTCGTTACGTGACGCGTCCAGCATTGATGTATCATTGGCTGGTTGCTCCCGCTCCTGACACTCATGAGGGCACAAGTAGCCCTCAGAAATACAGGCTCCGGACCGACCGTAGCGGTAACAAGTCAGACACACACACGAGGTGGAGGGCGCTCTCCGCAAATGACTTTCAAACACCGGCTGTGCTCTAGGGCCACTGGAGAGCAGTCCTGCCACTACACCAGCGATGGGAGCTCTCCAGCCACCATTTGTTGTGCCATTATTGCGGTCAAATATAGCAGCTTCTAGAGGTCGATTCAAGTGATAACGCTGACCGTGACAAAAACATGCGATCACACTTTCAGTGAAGGTAAAAATGATGCTGTATTGTGAAGACGAGTCTTGACTTAACACTGGTCGGGCTAGTTAATTCAACCTTCTACTGATATTGACGAACTCGCATTTGTTCCAATTCTACTCTAGAATTTGTGCAACGTTCAAAGAAAATTCACAATACTGCAGCTGCACTTAGCCTTGTATAATTTAAATATAATGAAAAAATGACTTGAAAAAATAATTTTTTAAGAACTATTTTTCAAGCACCATGCGCTCAGCAAAAGAAGCCTGCTGTTTCTCATCCTCACAATGAATCATTGAAAATTCTCTTAGAGATCTAGAATTTCGAGATTTTTGACAGAATTTTACATTTTTATGCATGGTATTGAACGAGGACTGCATACAGTATATTTAGGATTGGTTTCTTGACAGTACAATAAGCCTATCATAATCAACCATCGAATGGATAGAAGAGAGCTATTTCTTCGCAGCTAGTATAGTAAAGTCTGGTAGCAACAGTAACGTCTGGTAGCGACAATAATGTCTGGTAGCAACAGTAACGTCTAGTAGCGACAACAATGTCTGGTAGCAACAATAATGTCTGGTAGCAACAACAATGTCAGGTAGCAACAACAATGTCAGGTAGCAACAACAACGTCAGGTAGCAACAACAATGTCAGGTAGCAACAACAATGTCTGGTAGCAACAACAATGTCTGGTAGCAACAGTAACGTCTGGTAGCGACAATAATGTCTGGTAGCGACAATAATGTCTGGTAGCGACAATAA
>JACJUY010000067.1:159356-235490 GCA_014220935.1 Platorchestia sp. MABIK
CTGGTAGCAACAACAATGTCTGGTAGCAACAGTAATGTCTGGTAGCAACAACAATGCCTGGTAGCAACAACAATGCCTGGTAGCAACAACAATGCCTGGTAGCAACAACAATGTCTGGTAGTAACAACAATGTCTGGTAGCAACAACAATGTCTGGTAGCAACAACAATGTCTGGTAGCAACAGCACGCAACAGACACAGTGAACATTAGAACAGTAGTCGAGCACACTAACTTTGCGAGCGCTGAACTCCGGCACAAAAGACCACAACTCACAAGTTGAGAAACTTCATGTCTCGTTTTAATGAGGATCAGGTCAGAGAAAGCCCCTAGTGTACCTAGAACAAACACGCCATGTCTCTCGCCTCTCTGCCACCTTTCTAGCAATCGACAACAACAACAAACCATCAGGAAAAGCGGCCCGACTAAACTCTACGTCTTCTAAAAAAAGACTAATCATATCGTTACACCAGGGCATGAGAAACAAACATTAACGTCTCTATGGTCTCTGTTTGCCTTATTTCTGGTTTGCGCAGCGAGCTGCGAGAGTACGGCCGGCAGCGAAGTATACATACACGGCAATCTTCAGACATTGTTATGCGTTATTTTTATGAGCATGCAGGAGGTGGAAGTTTAAATGATATTATAATGGAAATTAAGTCATGACTTCGAATAGTTTTTTTACATTCCTGATTAACCTTTCACCGAAAATTAGAGCTCGAAAATATGGAGAAATTAGTACATTTTGCTTCAGATTTTAAAACTTTAAAATTTTGCTCTAATATAGTATCTTATCACTGCACAATAGTCAGCATAATTTTACCTTTATCGATTGCAATCTTTAAAAAATTATAAAAACAGATCTTACGAAAGGAATGACGACAAAAATAAAGTGTTTGTGTCAACGAGAAGATCGTCATGAACAACGTCGTCATCAAATTTTCCAGCAAAAACGAAATCCTCTTGGTTGGGATTCGCCGAGATTAAAACAAAACTGAAAAATACACTTACGATTGCAAGTAAAAGTATAATCCATGTGTGCAATAATCGCTGCCAGCTTAACACCTGAAGAAACATTCATTCCCAGAACCCAACGCCATGCAGAGCGGTCTCAAGTACTCAAAGAACGCTTAACAAGTATAATCTTCAGTGCAAAATCCGTGGACTTTCTCCAGTCGGAGGCGTAATCCCTAAAATGAAGGTCATCAGTTTCTTATGGAGCTTAAGGGCAAAAATTTGGACGGCTAAACTCAACCGATTGGAGGAAATGAACCTAATCCAGGGGAGAATCATCCAGAGTCCGGGGCTGGATCGAACAAACGAGTTGTAGAAGGCAGGACCTTTTCTGGCCAGACACTGAAAATAAAGACAATCATTTAAGAACAAGCGCCGTTGCAAGACTGACAAATTGAAATCGTTTGCGTAAATCGTGGTTACATGTCGAATATAAATTCGTTGCAGAATAAACTTTTCATTTAAGAATGCCCGGATAATAACTGAAATGACACATTCGAATGAATACGATTGAGGGATACAGCAAAACTCACAGACACATGTTAGTCGATATACGAGTATAGCACACGCCAATATCACGCGCAGAACTGCACTGAAAGATTTTTCAGGCTCAGCTCTGACAAACACGGTCTGCAGAGTACACTGATGAGAGCAAACTCGTGTCGTTAGCGTTCTTCAATCCGAATCAAAAGAAGATGATGACTTCAAGACCAGAAGCGAAGTACACGCTATCAGCGTTCAATGGAGAATAATTCCTCTCTCGTTAATTTAGAAGTTTACAAATTAAATAAAAACAAACAAATTTCAATTTTTGCAGAGTTTATGGCTGGTATTTCACGTAGACTTAAATACGGAGTCAATTTTCAGCAACATTCTAAAAAATTCCTCGCACAAACGCAACTTTCAAGTTGTCTAGGAGTCTAAGCTGTGTCCCAGTTTTTCGAACAGCCAGAGAAAACTTGTGTTCGTTAATGGACTTTAAATGAGAATGAAAGGCGTTTTATACTCAGGTGAATAATATTTGTGTTTATAATAGGGATAAGCTTCTTGTAGAGCAGCACATCTTTTCTATCTACCCTAATATCTTTTCCTTACTGAGGTAAATGACTTGTTCTTTTCAGAAGCTTCGGATCGAACCCACTGTAGGTGTGACAACCGACCAACGCGCTAAGCGTAAGTGTCGACTCGAAATGGATATGTTGCTAGGTAGAAGTCTTTCCACAGATCCTGGGTTGGTATGAATTGTTCAGACCTTAGGCTCTTTAAGTTTTACCAACAGCTAAACCTCGAGGGTGGGGGAACCGGAGTACCTCGCTACTTTCAGGTAAAAATCCTCAGAAATATAAATGCTACATCGAATAATGGGGAAAACATCTATTAAAATACGTTAGAAAATTACCATGCTATGCTAAGATTGCCTTCATTTTGATCATTTTGATCTGCCACCGTGATTGTCTTCTTCCTTTTGAAGTAAGGCTTGGGACTTGTCTTCATTTGATGGCATTCCACACCTCCCCAACACCGGCAGCCGCAGAGCTGCATCCAGACAAGTCGGTCTCGCAGCTCTCTCTCAATTCACGCGCTGGGGAGGAATTCGAAGGATTTGCGGAAATATAACGAGAGAGCAGCTTCCTCATTCGAGGGGAGCGCCGCTGCCTCCATTGAGTGCTCCGTCAGAGATGGATGAAACGCCATGGACTGAGTGAGTGATCAGCGAGCCTTGCTCAGGTGCGGCAGCATTGTGCGCCTGCGACTCGCACCTTTTTACATGAAAATATCGCGTTTCCAAGACAAGGTTTCTTGCGAGCGGTCGATCAAAGAGGAAAAAAATATGGTGTTTTTTTTTACAATATAAGCCGATTACCGTAGAACAAAATATAGTGTGTACAAGACAGAGATTTTTAGAGAATTCAACCAAAGGAGAACAAAACACATAGGAACGAATCGATATCTCACTTAAGACCAGCTCTAGCATTTCTTTGAGATTGTTTGGCACAGAGAGTTGAGTGCTGAGTACCTGGAAAAACGTTAGGTTGTGAAATTCATGAACAAATCTTTTGCGGCACGAGCCGCCAATGATATTACCATTTTACCTTTGCTAAATTTCGATTGGATCTTAATTTTATAAAGGAAATGAGCTGGAGAATATGTTTCAACATTTTCAAATGAATGAAGAATAAAGTAATTCGAAAATCGATTATTATCAAAAGACATGATTTTCAAAGGGTTTGGGAACTAGCGATCATTATTTAGAAAGCACAGATCTGAATTTGAATTAAAAAATCGCGTAATGCCTCAGAGAAACTACACGATTGGCTAAAATAGCAAATAATATCCGACAGCACGAGGAAAGTCACTGATGCAAGTCCTGTGTATTCTAAGACAATAAATACTAATCCGTAGAACGCAATTTTCGGCTTTCGAATATTCTGAGAACAAGTCAATTCAACAGCTGTTCATAGGTGCAAAACCATTCCAATGTCGCACTTATACGGTGAAATTGCTCAGCAAACGAGAGTATAACCAGATTTTCTTGAAATGATTTTAATCAATGCTGAGATTGCCATTTTCAATCGACTTTTAATAGTCTTACAACTAAAAAATCAATTACTTTTTTAAATCTTTTGTTCAGGTTGTCAATAGATTGCAGTTGTTAAACTAGTGCAGTTCTTCTGACTATTTTGCAGCGACAAAAGGTACCAAATAAAACAATAATATAATGTCATACACATCCCATTTTCTAGAATATTCATTTAACGCTTGACTCGAGTATATGTTCTTGTACTCTCAATGTTTTGTCACTATCTAAAGCTAACTGCCTCTGTTACTTGTCTCTTAGAAACAAATCAATCATGCGACCCAAGCAATATTTCTCCACGCGAATTAAGTTATCAGTCGAAATATTTCACTTCAACTCTGCAACCCAAAAATTAAGGTACTCACACTAGTGGAAATTTCCCTCAGTTCGGAGATCAATTCAGTTCAAAGGCTCGTAGACCAATTACTCATAACTCATTGAGCGCAACAAAAAGTTAGTCACAAATCATACAGCATTCATACATATGGAGAGTCTTCTGAACAGTACATGACGGAGTGCACGGAGAACCTGCATCATTTAATGCATGTCTGGAGTCAATATTACGTGCTTCGAAACATTCAAGAGTCATGAGACATTAAATTCCACTACTGTTTGTGCTGCACGCGAAGTTCCCTGTCCCGCATCACACGAGGGAGGACAACAGCCAGCAAGCTGGACACCAGCTCTTGTAGCCGTGCCGCAAAATGTGAGGCGGTGGCTGCGCAAGACGGAGGCAACACGGCGGCTGGAGGCCTTTGAGTCATGCGGTGCAGAGGGCAGGTCACAAATGAAATGCTCGCGGATAATTTTCCATCATCCCGGCCAATGAGGCTCGATTATTTTACGAGGCAGTGCCGCGAGGGTGGTCCTTCTCGCGGAATCTTGCCATTACTCGGATACATAAAAGAAGGATCCACGTCTTACAAAAACTTCCTCGTCTGTCCTCCCCCCATTAACTTTGCCGTCTTCGCCAATTTAAAGCAATTTGAGAATTTTTTGCGATTTTCGAGTTTCTTTATTTGATTTTACCAGTGTGTGGATGCTGTTTCCTTGATGTCAGTGAACATCATTTGAAAAGAGAATCACGTAAAGGCTATCCGTTCTTTTGGTGAAGTCTATCAAAATATCCTCAATTTAAAACCAGTCATCGAATATCGAAAAGTTTCGCTGAAGTTCTTGTGCTGAAAATTTTCGTTTCATTAGGAATTGAAGAAATTTACTCGAATTCGAAAAACATTCAGAAGACGACCGTCGCTCGAAATTTATTCAAGGACCAAACAGAAAACGTCGTTCGTCTTTGCGCCAACCGAGCAATAATTAGCTAATTAAAGCGAACTTTTCTGGTAGACTAGCACACAACAGCATACACGAGTTCCAAACTGGAGATGCTAGATGTGATGCGACATTTCGTGTATTATTGTGGAAAAAGTGAAACTCGTAACTTCATCTTGCGTGAAGAGAAAAAATATTAATACATTCATATCACAGTTGCCACTCGTCAATTAATTGAGTAGTTATAATTTTTTAGCAGTTGTGAATACTTTATGATAGTGATAACTAATAGTTTCCATACTTCAACTTTATAGTAACAGCAAGCTTGAGTGGCGCGCTTTAACACAGCAGCGTGCAAGCCTAGGTTCAATAAAGCCTCAAAGAAAAAGTATTGACGCCGCACAATTCTCTGGTATTTTGGCATACGGTGAAGGCGAGGCAGGAGCGAGGGAACTGTGAACTCCTCTCCCGGAGTGAACTCTTCAATAATTACTGAGGGAGAGTTAATATTATTCAATAATTGAATAATATAGATTAGGTAATTAGTTAATTTACCAAGAGATCACCGCAAAGGCGATCCATAGAGAGGAAGGAGGAAGGCACCATTTACTATGGAGTTAAGGGAACGCGGAATCTATGCATAAAAAAGGGCATAGAAACAGTAAGTGAAGAAAGAAGATTATGAAACAAGATCAAAGTCGAAGAGGAAAGTAGTAGGTGCTGAAAAATCGGAGAGCAGTGAATCGAAAAAAATGATCCTTAACATAACAAAAACATTTTATTTCAACAAAAAGAAGGCCTACCTAACTCTCAGCTCGGGCCCTCATTGTTTCCCCCTGGGAGTGTTAATTCCAATAGATAATTAAATAATATATTTATTCATTATTATTGAAAAATACCAGGTTAAAATGTATCACAGTAACGTGAATAAGGTTATATAACAGATATGCCAGAGCAGTAATCAGAGACGATCAACCAAAAATTCCAATTTAGATTAATTATCGATCAGCAGCGAATAAAATATTTGAATCAATTCCACAATGAAGTCGCAAAAAATTGCAATAAATGCAGTAACATCTCAGGATTTAAAACCCAAATAATTTTTGCAAAAAAAAAACAGCCTAACTCTGCTTAGACTGAAGTATACAACATAAAGAAGAAAGAAGGTAAATTTCACTCTGCAAGCAACTTCAATAAAAAGCCACTTCAATAAGTAAATTCTGTTTATTTTTGCAGATTTACAGCTGATGGCCCGAAGGTCAAGGCCCGAAGCCTTCGTATATAGTCAAAAATTGTACGTCGTTAATACTAAATGACCACATACAATTTTAACATTGTGGACTTCTATGAAGATGAAAATCCTGGCTTGAACGAATGAGAGTATTTGAGTGCTGCCCGGCAGGACCTTCACCTGTGACCGACGACGGTCTTCAGGATGAAGTGAAATAAACCCAGAACTTTCTTCTTTCTGCAGTCAATCCCTCTTCGCTTCGTTGACCTTTACGAAAAATGTTAACACTTCATCAGGAAATCCCACTCAGTTCCAACAGTAATACTTCAGGGCACAATGAATGATTCGAGAGGAACTCACCAATAAAGATGTTTTCTCAAACAAGGATTTTTTCCGATCTATTTCAGAGCGTGTCAGAGTTTTAATTGCTCTCCTAACACCGCGCTGTAATTTCGTTCACGAACAAATGATGCTACGAAGTTCATAGGGGAGTCATAAAGTGAAGGTGGAGCGATCCACTGAAATGTGGAGGATTCCATGGGGGTTGTGTGCTGTGTCCTCATTTATGGCACAGTAAATTTAATAATTTAGGGGGATATTCTTCAGCGTGAGACTAAATGTCACCTCTCATGGATGAATGCTCAAAATTTTTCCTAAAAGCTAGTGATGATGATTATAAACCGAGAGTTCGGAAACCAGCACAGTGTAGGAGTTTTTGAAGGCTTCTCATTTCTCCAATTAATTCATTTTAAATAAACGCATATACTCCCTCTTTCGTTTCTTCGTTCGATATTTTGGTAGAGACTTTACGACGCTACTTCAGTAGATCTAAGCACTTTGGATGCTTTTAACAAATTGCTAGCAAGAAGTCAATATAGATATCAAAAAGAGCGTTAAACGCTAGGCTTACCTTATACACGAAAGCTGCAGCATAGCTAGGCTTGCAGCGACATCAGCATCACGGAAAAAGAAAAAAGGCTATTACCAATGAAGCTGATAAGTATGTAGCATGTATAACATTGGTTTTTAAAATGTCTTGACAAAAGATCCTTAATTGGTAACCTAAGCGGGACACAAACGGAAGTTGGTGCCAGCAAATCTCGCCAGGGGTTCAGTCTGTATAGCTGTCAATCAAAAACGATGTCGTTTTTCAAGGAGTAGGAAGAATATTCACGAAAAAAGTCCATTGTAGTTCATACCGTGATGTGTATAATTTACCTCAACTCAATGATAAACGCACTGAATTTTTCATATAATAGTAAATAAGCTGCTGTTGCATTTTATAGGCGACTGCAATGTAATTTTTTGGAAAATGTCAATTTTAATGCACCTGGATGTATACAACTTTTAGTTTGATTAAGAAGGTATACCTTCCTTGAGGTAAGGGATATCAATTCATAATGTTATTTAGCTAATTGTGCTAAAAAACTTCCTCCCCACAAATGTGACACGCAGCACAAAGAACACACAAAATATGGAATGAAAAATCGCTAACAACATCAAAAGCACGACGAGCGCCGAAAGTACCGAACGGAATAAATACGAGGTGAGATGAGGCACAAAGCTTTCAGACTGGGAGAAAGACCTGGGCTTCATGAAGAGCAGTCCACCATCACGACCAAAACTCGTTCGTCTTAATTAGCAGACAAAAACAAATCAGAGCTTCGGATTAAGACAAGCACGGCTTTCAGATGATCGTCACACCTGCACCCAAGGGCCAGGGTGGAAGGGTTTATTTGCGTTTGTGCTCCGTTACGTTTGTGTATATACTTGTGGCATCAAAAAACGATAAAAAAAAATCTTCGATCATCAAATAAAAGAGATTCGCTGTGAACAGAGCAGAGAAGTGACCTCAAAACGATGTTTAAAAAAGTATCCTAGAGGCGTAAATTCTCAAAAATCCTCCGCGTTGTTTATTTTCAAACATTGTAGAGTCGCAAAGAATTGTTAGCCCAGAAACAACACTGACATAAGCTAAAGGCAGACCTAATCGCAGTCGATAACTCTAAGCCTTCAACCGTCGAACGTACGCATAAGTGATTGAAGAAACATTTACAGAGTACACATCTGAAGGAAGGACCGTACGCTAACGGAAGTACACACAAGCACCGAAGCTATGACTCGCATTGCTCTCGTCGTCTGTCATTGAGGCATTGCATGCGCAATTTTTCCCAACGTGTAATTGCCTGAGGCTAATTTTACCCTCGCGCTGCGTAATAAGGTATTGAACACCGCAACTTACTCGGAAACCAGAGTACGAGTCGCAAGTGCTGAGCCTCTTCGAGCGGACGGTGGTGGCTCAGTGCTTTGATGTAATTACATGCTCTGAATGGGCTTCAAATAAAACATCAGAAACAGATTCAGGCGCTGGATATTATGAAGGTGAAATATTTCTAGCTGAATAAATCATACATCCTGAATCGAAGCTGAGAAATATTTTAGATTTAAGATATTTTTGAAGTTGTTTTAAGAAACTTTTTGATGATGAAAATGCACCATAAAATCGTGGTAAATAAATATTATCGCATCGGCATGTATCATTACCGTCAGCTAAGAGGTTCAATAATTTTCAACGGCTGTACAGGGCATAAAATTTGCATAGCTTAAGTACAACAATTTATTCCCATCTTTCTTTCATTATAATTATGTTAAATCATGCACGCGAGAAAATTTTCTTCAAAGCTGGACAATTTGCTCTAAGCCTATTAAAATCAATTGTTTATTCACAAAGAGGAAAATTGCACTACTTAGGTAAAAACTCCATGAAATATTTTCTATTATCCATAGAAGAGCTACCCGCGATCCACTGAAGTTCGGTCAACACAGGCTCTCCATATGGGCACTTGCTATACTTAATGACATTCAAATCAGAGTTTGGACTTGTTTATAAAGGCACGGGGTGCTCAGCCGGATAAGTAGGGAAGCCTTTAGTGCAGGGCGCTGTATTTAGGGTCTCAGGTCATGCTGTAAATCAGGTGGGCAGCCTATCGAGGCCTAATTACTATGATCCACCAGCCTGCTAAATGAATTCAATGCAAACCTGAACACAAGCTATAGTGATATTCATCGCAGGCATCTACTGAGCACGCGTACTTATCATTTTAAAGAAGCTTCGACATCATATTAAAGGCTTGGAAAGGCTTCAACATCCCATCAATTCATAGTTCAAAAATAAAAGCTCGTTCATAAGAAAGGGGTTATAGCAGATGGTCGCTCTGTGCCCATGTGTGTGAGTGGTCTTCTGGAGATGGCAGAGCGTCTCACTCATTGCATGAGCTGTTAAACTGAGGGTGACATTCAAGGGATGATATCGCATGCGTTTTGAGTACGTGCTGTGACACAAGCGCAATGAGATATTTTCCAAAGGAGTCATTTTGCACACATAGTATACACCACTGCTTGGATACAGAGCTAATGCAGAACTTCAAGTTGGGTGGAGGTATTGATTAATACATTGAAAATGTTCTCTCCAACATAATATTTTGAAAACGAAGGTCGACACCAAAAGTAAATGAGCTTATATATATTAAATACAGACTCATATAAAACACCCAGTACATTGAAAATCATGCTACTGACACAAATCACAGACACTGACACAAGGCGTTGATGACGATCCAAAAATGACATTGCTGGCGGAAACCAATACTCAAATCCGTTCTTAAATTTAAGGTTCAGGCTTGGCCTGTTCGTCAGCCATGTTATGTAAACATTAAGGTGCATGCCACGTCAGAGAGATTGAGTAGCTGCAAATGGCATGCATTCTTACTAGCATCTTACTCACAGTTAAATTCGCTCAATTAGGAGTGCTTAAGGAGGCTTATGGTCTTTCACGAAGAATGGTTGAAGAATGAAGTCGGTACGGAAATACCATGCAGTGTGTTGATCGTACAGTGCCCTCGTCAGTTTTATAAGCGAGAAAGAGCTTTACTAACGAGCAAGCTATTGTGACCGCCCAAATGTAGATATTTCTCGAGGGGCGCCAAGCCCACAATCAAGAGACACTTCATAGTTTCATTTCTTGAATCATTCTTGATCTTACTGAGGAAAGATGGCGCTCAATTAAATCATTTAGCCCAAGCCAAGGGCAAGAAGTTTTTAGTTTGAAAAGCCCGACTAGTCTTTCGCCACCACTCAGAGTTCCAAGTTCTAATTTACATAATTGAGCAAAGAAGTAAAATAGAAACCACCACACTTGGGAATTGTGGCCTTTGACTGGAGAGGTCCTCAAAAGGTTTTAAAAGGAACGGGGAAAAAATACAGTGAAAAACTGTGGATGCTTTTCCTTCCAAAAGATAACGCTAAATCCAAACAAAGTTTTCACATAGTGATTGGGAAGTGAGGATGAAATGAACCACATTGAGTCTACTTTTTAAGTGTTCAGTTGCGTTGTTTTCAGATTTAAACATAAATTAATTTAACACTGATTTTTTAAGACAGAGGTATTTCATAGAAATACAAAACTGGCGTGCAAGTTAGAGGCTTGCAATCTTCAGTTGAATTTTCTACTAGATGGCATTTACCATCAAATGAAGCGTAGAAATATGTGCACGTAGCAACTCCGATTTGATGATGCCTTTATACACCGTTTTGCCGTACGTCGCGGATCAATGGTAAGAGAACTGGAATAAATCGAAGCATCAACTCGACTGAAAGATTGGATGCGTCAACAGGCGATTCTGTTGTGGAGTCTAGGCTTCATAACCCTCTACAGAAGACCATTTGGCAGAGCAAGTTGTCCGACCGCATGGCCCCATATTGCCGTCTTTGCCTTCTTATCAAGAGACAGTGGGTAGCCGAGCAACAGTAGATCAGACAGTTCCCGCACTTCAAGATACGCGATATGCTAAACATTTCCGTAAACATTCCCTATCTCAAAGAAAGAAATTCTGTGGGTGGGAGAGTATCGCGAGATCTGGAGTCGCTTGGTCTCTCCCTCATACTCGAGGAAACTCCACAGAAAGGAGACCCAGCGGCTCTACAGAGATAGAATGCAATTTATGAGCCCCCGCAATGACTTGCGCCTTTGACTTCTTTCGGATAACTCGTTCGTCTCTATGGTTCAATTATACTAATGATTACAGTTATTTATCACCGCTGTCTCTTTGAATTTATACTCTGCCTTTTTTTTGTGCGTTTCTCTTACATGAGCACGATCTTGCAAGAGTCACTCAACTGAGCGTTTGAGGAAAATGTTGATGAAATGAAAATTGCTATCAGTTAAAAATATAAATACACACTCCAAAACATTTGAAGAAAATTTCATGTAAAATGAACAGAAGAAAACACAGGTGCTGTAAGGCAAGGAAAAAAATTTAGATGCCAATTTTACACTATAAATTCAGCATGGGAAAACTGTGTCCTAGAAATGTTATACTTACATCAATTTGCTGTTGAAAACTGAGTCCTATTTAAGTAGTTGGAAGCATGCGCGCGAAGAGCTGCTCATTAGAGAGGCTCAAGACGAGAATGAAGCGGAGCGGCGGCTTGTAGCGCCTGCTACGCGAGTGAAAAGTTACCGCGTCGGCAGAGGAGCAGGGCAAAAGGGACGTCGAGTTTATATGGAGGGCGGAGCGCGTTTGGACATAGCAGGTTGAATTGCAGGCGCGGTACCTAACAAACGCCTCGCTCAGTAAAAATGGCTCTTAAACTTATTAGAAATGACACAAGCGAAGCTGAACAAGCCGTGGGCGGAACAGACACACTCAAGCCAGATGTCTGAGCGACTCTCGTGCATCGTACACATTTGCGTCAAATGAATCAGATTAGAAATGCATCGGTATCAGCAAAACACGAGTCTTTCCTCTGAGAAGTTTACGAAAAGAAATGCACGAGTGGAAAGTCTCGGGCTCGCAGGCAACACAGCCACGGTTTTTAGCAGGAATTGCAAAGTGAAGATTCCTTGCACAGAGCAGCATCACGCAGGAGACCACACTCCGACATCACAAAAGTTTGCTGGAACTCGGAACGTGCATGTCTAAGCCCAATGGAAGGCGTTGGTGTACAACCGTATCCTGTCCGTAGCCAAGATTTACTCTATTTTAACACGGAATTAAAAGATACCAGTATTTGAGTATTTTATCTGCTCGGGACACAAGTATATTTGAATCAAGGCTTCACATTTTTAGTTTTGAACACAAAGTGAAAGTGAAATAGGGGCACGCCTTGCTGAATATCAATCCAGATACGGATAAAACTTTACAAGTAGAAGACCCACCCTAGTGCATGTATAACCCTGAGTTTATTGTCTCAAGTCGCACTGTCGAAACTATTAAGTGCAAAAATAAGAGCGGCATACTAAAGGTCGTGCGCACTTATTCCTCCAAATCGAAGTGGATATTTCGCAATAAAAAATGCAACACCGTCCCACTCTTTCTAATCACGGGAAACTTTCCAAGTAAACTCAGAATGCAAAATGCTGAGACTCAGCTTCTATAATTACCACCTAAGACCAAAATAACGTTCCCAAAACAAAGAAAATAAGGCAGAAGGACTCCAGGAGGGACGGTGTTATCGGGAGAACTTGGACCACAAATTTGGGCATTGCAGTTGGGGCGCCTAATGGAGCAACAGTGGGCAGACCCTTGCATTTGTGGCAATATTTCCGGGCTAACTCAGCATATCTTGAGCTGCGGGAGCGCACTCTCTACAATACCCACATTAAGCGCATCCATGCCCATTTACTGGTGATGCCGGCACAGTGATAGCGAAATTCTTTTATTCTTGAGTAATATTCCAGGCGCTCGAGAGTCAGAGATTCTCATGAATATTTAATCAGAAAGCGGCACCACCACGCACGCGCTTCAATGCCTTAGATTCGAGCGATGAGGCAACTTCTGGGCGCTGAACTAGGTAATCCGCTGCAGCTGTGTGTGTGTGTGTGTGTGTGTTTGTGTGAGAACGGAACATGTACTGACGGTACCAAGTCCAGTAACACAATTTTCACGTAAATTTCACAACAAAAAGAAATATCATGGAACATAAACACTGAAAAAAATGGAACTTAATTTGAGCTTCGTACCTGAATTTCAATGTCAAAGCTCCGGTGAAATTGATGAACGCAAAAATCTGCAGTTGAAGAAATTTCAATGGCTCTGAATTGTTGCAGCAATTATTGCTCCCATTCGAGGGAGAAAAAGAGAACGGAGTTACGCTCGTTTCCTGCGCTCTCAATCGGGCATTTTTCAGGTGAGAAAAGGTTAATTTACTTCGAGTGACGACGATTCCAGCTCCAGTTGCATAAAACTGCCGGTGGACGCTTGCGTCGATTGTATTTCACGGCAGGTGTTGGTGCGCAAGTTGCGACAGCTGCCCAAATTACGGAATGCAACACGTTGCTGCGCGAGTTCTGGAGCTGCTGCAACCCTTGTTTACAGTTTAGGCTTCAATTTATTTCCAGAGGCTCAAAATGCACTTGTGGAGCAAAGAATTTCAGCTGCAATTTCGAACAGCATGAATTAAAACTCTCAGTTAAGAGATGGTGAGGAAGGCAACTTGAATGAATGTTGAACCAAACGAAAAAAGTAGCAATTTGATCACTTTTGAAGTGGTAAAAATGAGAATGGTAAAAATGAAAATTTTGACCCCTCCTCCCGTACAAAGAATTGTTAGGATTATACAAACGTAACACAATACTGTACAATAGAGCTCTGTGACTCCCGTTGGAAATTGTTTTTAATCGTACGCATGAAAATAGTTTATATCTATTGCGAATAAAAAGAAAAATAGAACTCATCAGAACCTACCTTTTTTCCGAATGATAGCAATATCGTGGCTAGCCTCCTAATGCAATTTCAACAATAAACCAAAACAAAAATTACAAATTACATAAATTAAAATACTTAAATACACGGTAATTTATAATGTATACATACCTCATTCACAAGGACGACACTAAAACATCCATTCAACATTCACTGAACTCTAAAATGATCTATTTTACTGCGGAGACTGCAAGCGTTTTGTGCTAGAAGATGTACACGCAGCGAGCAAAGGGCGCGATTAACGTCAAGAATTGAAAAATGTTTAGGACGTTCATCTTCACTCTAATTTTTCTCAACTGCATACGAGTTTCTCTGAGCCGACGCCTTCAAAGCAAAATAAAAGCCTCGGTTGAGAATTATTTATAACCTTCTGAATGAATACAAACAGCCGGTGAACAGACAGGTTTGCCGGTCGCCGGCATTCAAAAGGTTTAATTTTCCAGCAACATTCATTTCATTTCGCGCGCTAGCCTCCACACAGTCTCCAAGTTGATGCGTTCCACGTCAACTAAAGTGCATGGATTGCATTTGACAACATCCTTCAGGGCTGAAATGAAACATAAATTTTGCGGAGTCCGCGGATATTGACGCGAGCACAAGACACCAAAGCGGAGTGAAGGCATGGAGCCTCAGGACAAGTTGGCAGCATGGAACAATTTTCCAATTACTGGGCGCGTAATTCGGAATGTTTTTTTATGTGATTACGAGAGATGGTGGGCGATGTGCCCGCAGCAACAGAGGAAGCCCGGCCACACAGGGCGACTGAGAGTGATACTCTTCCATTCGAGTGCTCGTGAACACGACAAGGGGCAGAGCAGCACTCACAGCATTTCTTGCTGTAGACAAACCAGCCCGAGTAAGCGTCTGAGGAAATTTTTAGAATCTAGTCATCTCAGTGCAATCTGCAAAGTCAGTGCGTTAAAAATCCGTGGCAATCATGGTGTGCAACAATCTTTCGTCAGATTTGGTTTCAAGTTAGTATAAGCGTTCCTAAACAAAATACCAACGTTCCAGAGAAAGGCATAATGGAAGCAACATTTAGAATAGAGTTAAGGAAACGAGGAATCTATGCACAAGGTGTATTCGTGTGCAATGTCAGCCGTGCATAGAAACAGTGAGTTGGGAATGTTAATAGTTGAAGAAGAAAGCAATAGATGCCGAAAAACCGAACAGCATTAAAAGATGGTCCTTGACCAAACAAAATAAAATCTACTTTATTTCAACAAAAGAGGCCCACCTTTCAGTTCGAGACCTCACACTTTCTCCGGGGGGACAATCTTCCGTTAACAGCGTAGCGCGAGTTATTGGTAAATTTTACTATTGCTGCAAGCGTATATAACACAAAAGCATGTGTTACAGAATACTGAGCAACTAAAAAAGTGAAACAAAATAAAATACGAAAAACACAGCATTTTAAATCAAACTTCTGCGTTTTTCCGACATTCATTAATCAAACTATAGTCAATTCATACGTAATTCATTTTAGAAAATCACTATTACTAAACTATCAGTAAAATAAAAAGTAAATTCGTATTTCAGGAAAATATAAGATCACGCCATTACTACAATTCCATAGGATGAAAAGTTTCAGTAAAATCCCTCCTGGCTATATTTCACGCAAAGACTAAATTAAGAGTTAATTTGAAAGCTGGTCAATTCAGGGAAAGTAAAACTCTGTTCTGAACACTTGAAGAAGCTGTCAATTCAATATAAGATAGAAATACAGTTAGGATGGGAATAACGCAGAGACTGTGAACTACAGGGCCAGACATACAGGACGAAATACAAAACTATCTGTAAACCGTTAGACTAGTTTATTTGCTTTAATAGAAATTAATGGACTGCCTAAAGTACAGAAAGTCTCAGCTCGTACACCTTCACATCTGAGGCAAATCACGCAAACGTCGATAATTATTCGAAAACATTCTCAGGAAGCACACAGAAAACCAAGCTCGAAAAGTTTTGACACATGTTGATAGTTTTCAACATCAAATTGCACTGAAACACTCATATTTCGGTCAATGAAACAGCGGATCTCAGTAGACGACATTCTAGTAACTCAAAAGTAAAAGTCCACGGGCGTTTTAGACACATGATCGGAAGATAACGTAACCATTATTGGAGTCTCGTAGCAGATTGGTAACGCGATGCCTATTAGTGGTATTGAACGTCCAATTGAGGCTTCCTTTGGAACGGCGAAGGATTACGAAACCGTGGAATAAGACCCTGAGTTTAATTTTAGTAAGTCTGGGGCACTAATATAGGAGAAACCACTCGAGTAACCAGCTCTCATCAGAATTTGAGACACAAAGAGCTAGTATTTTATTTCCATCCCGCCGGGGTGAGGGATTGGTTTTGATAATTATATCAAAACTATATTGCGGATAGTTAGGTGGAGAAATAGTTTCAAGCGGTGACTCGCGCGTGTCACTCAGCACGTGGAGCTCTATAGCTGTTTTGAAGTGTTGAGGCACTCCCCCTGAAATAACACAAATCCAAATACGCTTAGAGAAGAATACTAAAATGCTTAGAAGCATCGAACAACGATAGGGTATGTGCGCAATCATCATGCAGCGAGTGAAGCGTCCAAGACTGTCTTACGAATGAATAAAATTTATAAATTAATTATGATCTAACTTGTACTGAGAAATTGTTTAGGATTTCCACATTAGACTAATTTCACTAACACAAAACCAGAGCATTGCGCAGCGTCATCCAAAGAACTGCAAGAATGCTTTCATAACCTAACGTAATAGAAATATATACACTGCACCGAGTGTGAAAAATAAAATTTCGAGGCTCTTGCAAGTACGACACAATCACAACCCGTATGTCGCTGACGATTTACGCACACGGGAATCGTCTTCTATTTCATGGTCCAAGTTTATCACATAGAAGGCTTTTAGAATCCCTTAGTCCTGCTAAAAAGGCTGAAATGAGATCCTTTTGTTTGCAAAAAATAGGTTAGTTGGCAGAAAGATTGCAATTTTACGTAGGCTCCACATGGTTATGCAAATTGTTCATTCTTCAATTTAATTAAACGTAAATGGAGGGGATTGACATTTTCTCTCTGATGAGAAAAGTAGCTTTCATGCTTGGCAGAAGGAGATACTTTATCATTTTCAACTGTCTTCCAGATTCAGATCGAGATGCGGACCAAGGCTTTAGGATACGAACAGACGGGGATTTTCCACAATTAGAGATTTTGAAGTGTCTCGGGAGGTAAATTCCAAATCATGATTTTGCATTTGACTTTTTAAAACACAGCGTGAATTTTCCCTTTCTTAATCTTATCAAACTTGACCTTAAAATCAGGAAACTGCTACTTGAATTGATTTGAAAGAACTACATGTATAAAATTTCCTTGGAAAAATTCTTCAAACATCGCAGCCCAGCAGTTTTCGTGAAAAGCACAACCGATGTTGCTGTCATTATTTTATTAGGTTGGCACGTTCACTGCGGATCCGAGGCTGTTAACGGTTGGTTTGATTAGGTTGTAAGTAGCAGAATAGGGAAATCGACTTCGCTGCTCGAATCCATTTTTTCCTTCCTAAGAAATATAAAAATGCAACTGCACGATACATTTCACCCCGTATGATTACAATAATTTTGTTAAAAAGGTCGCGAAACAGATGAAATGTCATTCATTTATACCGGTACGTAAATGGGCAATTTACCATTTGGTACACATGTGGCCCAATACGCAGGGAACGTGTTAAACTCACTTAGCATGGGCAACACAGACCAAGAATTTCCTTGCAGCTCATCTTAAAGCGGACTCGGTATTACAGTAGTGCACCAAACATGTACCCACTACCGCACGTAATGTTGGTCAGACATTTTTTGAGCATAAACCACGAGAAGCTCCTGGATTCCGGCGTAATGCCGATGCTAACTTTGTTGACAAGACTATCCAACAACCGCTCTGAACTAAAGTTTTGAGCTACTTAGAGAAGAATACCAAAATGCTTGGAATCTTCGAGTGCTTCGTAAGGAATATAGGTTGCGAGCGAAGCGTTCAAATAAATGAACACTATCTTTCGAATGAATACTAGCAGCTAGAGCTTGTACGCTTAAGCGATTGAGCGACGAAATGTAATTTTACACTTAACATTTCACTGCAAGTAATAACATCTCAAAAAGTAGGAATAAATTTCTAAAAGTAACCGTTTCTCGTTAGGTTTAAAAATTTAACTGACTGTGTGCTACATTTCTGTGGCAATTCATAGTTTGAACTCACACACAAGCGGCGATTTTGCGAACGTCGATGTCATGATTGCTCTATATAATGGATTCAAGTAGTTTGCCTCTACCTAATCTGACCATCATGATCCAATTTATTACTCGGCCCAGCCCATAATGATGTGGAGAGCGAAGCGGTCGGACCTCCGCCTTCAATTTTCTAGGACCTGCGCTAGCTGCGTTGGTTCGGGTCACCGTTTGTTCATCCATCATGGTGACTGCAAAAGCTCAAACGAAGCTCGTGTTAATCATGTAGTTCGAAGTGAAGTAACATAAATAAATACCAAAATAACATCTACAAATAAAAGACAAAAGCATGAGGGTGTTACTATTATTTACAAAGTTTAATACCAAATCTACAACCGGGAAAGCAGAAAACCACATACGCTCATTTAAAGCACGATACTGATCGTAGACGGCGTGAATGCGAGAGGAAAAACGAAACCTTTAGCAAGAGCACAATCCACAACAGGGTTACCGGGGAGTACCTCCACGTCAGTGTGTTCATTTAGATGCAATAAATTTTCCTAATCGCCGATATCTTGACAGGAATGTTTTTGTCACCAGCTCGTCGCGCTGGGCGGTCAGGGAGCACCATAGGTGGAGCCCTCGGACATGATGAGACCCGGAGTGTCGTCTTCGCTGGCGCTCATTGATTGAGAAGATGAAGGCAGCATTTGCTGGGCGCCTACCATGCTGCGTCAGGCCCATTTTGCCTTAATTGCGTCATGAACAACCTTCAGTGATCGAGTGCATCAAGACTGTCTCTAGGCTCATGGTACGATTGTGAGACTGAGATTCTTTTGTTGATGGCAATCGAGATGAGCGGAAGTCATGCGAAATTGTTTATAGTCATGTGAAATTGTTCAGTGTGAATTGTCGATTGTAAGATTGAGCTCCAAATGTTAATGATGCTCGACATGTGATATAAGTCATGTGAAATTCTTTGAAGTCATGTGAAATTATTTTATACCCAATGAGTCTAACAAAGTAAAAAAAGCTTAATGAATGATAAAAAATTCATTTGCTGATTCTTCTTCAATTCGCCATGGGAAAGAACTGTAGACCAGGGTAGAGAACAGCCTACAAGAGTCGCATGGAGTATTTTAATATTCAAATATATTTCGACTCGACATTTTCTTGATTTTTTTTACACTTTCCATAACTTATTTTGATAAAAAGGCCTATTGAGAAACTGACATAAGTGATTACCCAGAAATTAAAGGTGGAAATCAATTGACTGGCGGAATAAATCGTGAAAGATATTGCAATCATATAAGGACGTTTCATTAAGTTCCCGTAAACACAGTCTCATTGATAAAACTCAGCAAATACAGTGCACCGGACGCTAGGTCCTGCAACAAATAGTATTAGCTGTATCTACAGTTACGAAAGCAACGAATACAGCTCAATAATGGTAATTTCCCTGTAGCTCAATAGATTAGATTAGATAAGGATGTTAGCCTTCATGCAGAAGACCAAGGTGTCTGAAGAGAGGAAGGATGCATACACCATTCAGGATGGTGTTAAGGAAAGCAGTAACTATGCATGTGTGTTCCCACAGATAGACACACTGCGCACAGAAACAGCAAATAAAGAAAGAAGGCAATGAAACAAGATAAAAGTTGAATAAAAAAGCAATAGGAGCTGAAAAACAGGACAGCAGTGAACCGGAAAAAGATGGTTCTTAGCATATCAAAGTACGAACATATCTTAATTCAAGAAAAAGAAGGCCTACCTAACTCTCAGCTCGGGATCTCACATTTCCCCCAGGGAGTGCTAATGCCCATAGAAACAATGATTAGTTTTCCCTGAGGGGCAGTGTTCAAATAAACTGATCTAACTTCTTTTGTAACACGTGTTTCTGCTTGAGAAAATACTCAGCACCGAAAAATCAGTAACTTCGGTAAGAGTTTGTAGCACAACTTGAGTTCAACCTGCAAAGAACTAAATACGATAACTTTTTAAAAACTTTGATTTTCTACATCGTTCTGACGTAGGGTAGAGTAACGATCAGTCAATACGGTACCCACAAAAAAAGCAAAGAAAAGGATTTTAAGCTTTCTGACTTTGAGGAGTTCAGCCGATTTGTTCAGTATCAGAGTCAAAATAACACAGCTTACTTCAAATAAACCTCCAGGCTTGGATTAGCACTCGCACAAATTGAACGTGAAAGACGAGCTGCATTATCGGGGGATTGCACATCAGAACGAAGTGCCCAGCGCTGCTCGAGATACTGCAGCGCAGATGTTTTTTAGGTTGAAAGCGAATACAGATGTCGAAGAATAGTTTGAAAAATAAGTAAATAACATGAAAAAATAAGTAAAGAGAAATAGCTCCATGCGGCGACTGGCGCGTAGTACTTAGCATGTGGAGCTCAAACTGTTTTGAAGTGCCTACAGAAATTTTACTACTGTATTAAAGTTGGAGAAATCTTCCATGACGAAAAAACATTACAATGCACTTCCCACAAGCACATGAAAGTTCTTGAACTACATATATACAATTTTTATTGTGAGTAATTTTGTGAAGAGCACTTCACCTTTTGATGATACGAAATATTTTCGGTGCTATCACTGGTGAAGAATTTTTAACCACTGATTATCTCTATTAAAAAATTCCATCTGCAAAGTTACATGAGAGCATCTTCGCTTTCCAGTACTTACGACTTGAGCAGACCATCTTAACCTTTAATGACTCGTAAAAACAATTAAATTGTGCATCACGTAGAACACTGAAGCGCCATTGCAAAACAGTGATACTGCGAGCGTATTTTAGATGAGATCGCTCTCGTACAAATTGAGCAGCCACTACCCTAATGAAGAGTTTTTGTCGATGGCTTCAATTAGAGATGCAAATTTCTAATTAATTCTAATCCATGCAGTTGCGATCAGGCACGACCAAGTTCATAAACTAGAGCAGAGTAGCCTGCAGCAGAACTGGGGTGCGCACGTACAATTAACGAGGCTTGTCTGCGACCACTCGACATGTCATAAAATATTACATTATAAACATATATTGAGGTTCATCTGCATTATCTTGCCCATTGATCGTACAATCGAGGGGTTTTACTTACATTTTAATTAGATGAAAAAATGCGAGTCACTGATCCTCCGATAAAATCATATCGCGGTATGCATGCAGGTCTGGGTGGTGTGGGGTAAAAAGCTGCGAGGTGACTTTGACATTCATGAATATCGGCGCTCAGTGGCATGATTTAAAGATTAAATAGGAAGTAATGACATTTTATTTTAATGAGTTTGGAAGTGGGATGCATAAGCTGGGACGCGCAATGAACGCAACATAAAAATACACATTTAAAATAGCATTGCATTTTTAACAGTTTTCATTGTAAATTTCAGATTTGACTTACTGATGATGGAGCTGGATTCCGAAACGTTTAAGAAAAATAGGACTACTAGCTTTTAGTTTCTTCACTTTTATAGATTAGGAGTGTAAAGAGAGAAATAAAATTAAAACGATTTCACTACGTGCTGTGTTCTTCGTTTTCAAGTTCCTGATAAAAAAATAGATGATAATAGTTGCAAAAACTTGCAGAAATATTGGGCTTATTTTGCAGTCTATTAAAAGTTGTTGCAGACATTCGCAAGTATTTTTGGGGGGGAAAATATGCACATTTTCCAACTGGAAGGTTCATTTAGTCAGAAAAAAGAGAACAGGGCTTTCAGGAATAGCAAAAGGCTTATTTCAAACACATGCACACAGTCTGTGTGGACGCAAGTTCTCACAGAGAACATCTAGAGGCCGATACGTCTGGGAACGTAGAACGAAGCGCAATCTTTGAATTACATCAGCGATTCCTCATACTTTCCACTTCTGCATCTCATTGAGCTTGCCTAACTTGCCCAATGTATTCAGAAGGTTCACACTCTACATATTTTGCATGATCTGTGAGCGCCCAACACCGCTGTGTGTACCAGAACTCCCCCAGCGGGATCACCAACACCACGACCAGCACGCCGAGCATCCCTGGTTTGCGGGCCTTAACTTTGGAACACGTCAACAAAAATGACAGGCCGGAGACCTGCGCGCCGCGCATTATATAACGCATATTTTGATCGGACCAGGTTGAGTCATAAGTAAATATTTAAGAGTTGGGACATCGCAGGCATGATCAGTTTATAAGGGTGAGCTAACAATAGGGGGAACAGGATGTTAGCTTAGTTGCATAATATTTGTTAGCAAAACATCGGCTGTGGCCCTGGGAGCAACAGAGGATAATCTGATGATCAAAATCAGCATTTTCGTTCCCCTAGGAATAAGCGCGGAGGAGAATATTGCTTTGTTAATGATCTAAACATTGAAAAAGTGAACTAAAAAAGTCACCAAACGTATTATTTGAATTAATATATACTCGGATTTACAGTTTAAGTTCAAATTTCGCTTTGGTAAAAACAGAAACGCACAAAATATTGCAATTAATACACAACTGCCGGTTAAACCTTTAGACAATGCTTATATCGAATGAATTCTAACGTGACCTTCATATTTATCCGTCAACAGTAGTAGTAGTAATGGAAAGGTAAATAGTTAAGGGCTTCGTTTCCATTGTGAAAATATTTTCAGAGAAAAGAGAAGGAACCATATTTAGTAAGGACTGAGGAAAACCTGAAATCCAGGTACATGGTGTGATCCACTCTGTGCATAGACACAACAAATTAGGAAGGAAGAGAAACAAAATATAGTGATGAGATACCAAAGAAGGTACGAAAACTAGAAGAAACAAAGAAGGTACGAAAACTAGAAGAAACAAAGAAGGCACGAAAACTAGAAGAAACAAAGAAGGTAAGAAAGATGGAAGTGTCAAAAGCCTATCTACAGCTGAGGTAACGTAACAACATCCCTCCTGGAGGCGCCAGTCCCCATAGCCAGTCCCCTAACTCACCTAAGCCTAATAATATTGCCTATTCTATGCCCCCTCAGAAGATCTATATATATTCATCCCGTACATAAATTCTGCATCACCTACTCAGGAACAGTAGCTAAATAATGCCCTCATGTAATTACTAGCATGAGACAGTCATGATAAACAAGACAAAAAAAACTGAGATTGAAATCAAATGAGATTTTACTCTCACTCTACCTACCAAAGAAGAGTAAAAATTCACCACAGGTATCCATGATGTCGAAAGAAACATAACTGATCACAAATACGGTAGGTAGAATCATGAGCAGATAATTTAGCTAGCTCAATTACAAAAGCAGAATGGAAAAAATCCCCCAATAAAATATGATACGATCAGTAAAAAGCCTCGCGCGCAATGAGTGGTTGGTAGCTCGCTGACATTTCCTCCGAGAAAAAGTGCTTTGCTGACCTTTCACATTTTTCTGTTTATTGTAGCTTCATTTTGCATACGTGCAAAGGTGAATGTTAAGTTAATTTTTGCCACTAAATTTCTCTGAAAATTTTTCAACAGCTAATGTATTGGGAAAATAATTTGGCTGGAACCGCGGAATCTGATCCCTGAGTTCACAGCAGGCCATTACTTATTATGCACGATGGCTTGAAACAAACGCATTACATACGTTACTTAATGCTTGTTTCAGAAAAAATTCAAGTTACTGGAAGAACCAGTGTAAATCAACGCATTTATTGTCTTTGCCTTGCAAAATGACTGCGCCAAAGAATTGATGATAATTCACTATTATTTCAGTAAAGCACGGCAGACATTTTTGAAGAATACGTACAGTAGCACAAAATTTAAAGTAATTAAGGCAAATTGAGCAGCGGTACGCAAATCTAAAGTCTGTGCATTGAGACAGACAGTCAGACACATATCACGTCCACACGAGTTCTTAGGAGCACCAGAGAGACGGCAATAAAATGCAAGTTCCAGACAACATAAACGAGTTAAAGGTATTCCAGGAATGCCATGCATTTGATGGGGCAGATTCCTGTGCGACGTACAGCCCAAAATCACCTGGAATCCCTTCGAGCTCTACAGAAGGCACTTTTGTCAAGGTTGGCCCTCCATGTCGAAGTCGTCAAATTTTACGGCGATGTCGCAATTAGGAGCACGTTTGTCCATACCGCCTCGCGTCTCCCAATCAGCAGTCGGTCTTCTTAAACAAGTCAATGCTACCGAGGCCACTTCGAGGGTGTACGGCGCTGGTTGCACCCCAACTAATGCCTCTAGAACCGGTCAGTCATTTTTCAAACATTACAGGCTATTACCATGTTCCAATGAGATCAAAATGCTCAACGACTTTAAATATGATTCAGTCTGGAAAGAAGCAGTGAGACACCAATTTTACGATGGTTTTTGATGAATTACTTTGAAATATTTATTTTCCGAAGATTTAAAGTTTTGAATATAAAATTATAAATGCGAATTTGAATAAAATAAGACGCCTTTCAGTATACTGCACAGGATAATGCAGTGTTCACGTGGGGAAAAAAAATTGGATGAGATGTTAACACTTTGCATTCTACTTTCATACGGGGATGCTTAGCGCGATCTAGATTTTTGAAGTAAAATTTTAAAAGACTTTGATTATTTTAATCAAAGTAAACTGAACCGAAGATTTCCGCGATTTCCTACGATATTTGTGTCAAAGGGAAAGTGAATTTCCAACTAATCAAAAGAAAATCTCAGAAACACGTAAAAACTTAACACATTCGGTCCAAGGGTGATGTTTACAGTGTTAATTATATGGAACACAAATGAAGAGAATTGACATCTACGCGATGTACTCCAAAACGACTCGGGTCTTATTTCATGATGAGAAGCAAGAACTAAACGCCTCAATAAAGTCAGGAAGCATGAAGTGAGGCGGTGATGTTCAGTAATACTACAAGTTCACAGCCGAAAACGAAGCCCAGTAATAACTGAAATTCAAGACGCACACCAGTGTCTTGAGCGCCAATGAAGTAATGTAACTTACACGGTTCATTAATATGAGAATACAACACAGAATATATAGCGGGAGCTTGATTCGCTTAGCATATTTTAAGGTTACGAGCATAGCGAAGTATAACTCTTTCTAGGTGACAATTTTTTATCGATGCTATTACATGGCACGGGGTGAAATATTTCAAGGGTTAAGCTCAGCTTAATGTTTTTATGCATGAGACGAGCGACATTATTCATGGGAGTGCAACTTCATCCGCGTGGTGCTGATCTCGGCAAGCTCAGGAAAGGCATTCTTTGTGCAGATTACCATCTTGCAGTCGTGATAATATGTACAGCTTTAGATGAAGCTTTGATAATGATCGGCTTTGCAGTAGTGATGCTAATGTTAAAACTAAAATTAAAGACATCACGCGTAGGAATAAGGTAGGGTTTGAAACAGCAGAATGAAAGACAAGCAGTGTTTTCCTAACCGTGAAATGCCTGAATACAACAAACTAATACAAAAACTTCTGAAAAGTGAGCTGTAAATACCGCCCAAAGATTAATGCTTACACAATAAAAGCTGAACCTCAGAGTACGAGGTAATAAATATATCAAGCTCTATATTTTACGCGGTCAAGCGAGCCTTACTCGTGCTTAATATATGAGACAGTCAGTTACATTCAGGGGACTAATTTCATCTTAACACAGTCGTTCAGAGGCGGAGCGAGATAAAAGCCACAGCGCTACCGCCACTTACTTACGAGCAATGAATGCACTCAGAGTGACCTCTTGGCTCATTCAGTGAAGACTTCATATTCAAGGCAGCGCCGTCAACCTACAGCATTCGACTCCATAAAGCTTGAAGCTTTCACCGGCCCTAGATATAAGCCTCACAGTAAACTTAATGCATCTTACAAAATCGCCCTCTGCATGCAGCGCCGTAAAACTGAAACGTGGCGCAGTTTTGTGAGTGTGGTTGTCTGCGAGACGCCAGCTTGCTGCGGACACGAGCTCCTGCCGCTGGTGACAACGAGAGAATGGCTGAGAAAGCGCCATCAATTTATGTGATTATTGACCGAATATTCTCATTATCACCAGTGTGGGAATAATTCTGAATCACGTTTAAAATTTAATTTGCGAATTATGTGCCCTACATCGCAGGGTGCTTATAGATTCTTATGTTGACTGTGAAACATCGTCAAACGACTTTGAAAGCAAATACAGACTTATGAATAAATTTACCAGTCTTAATACGCTTCGCTAAACACTATGCCCATGGTAAAAACGTACGTCATAGTTTCTTAATTAGAAAAATGGGCAACAATATTTTCTAACATTCAGTACTTTGACATCAGCATCAATGGATAAAATTTCATTCACATGTAATTCATAAAGAGCGTTAATTAATAGCTGGTGTTCTCAAAGATGAATGGTCGTTAATATTACATAGTGTAGAAAATATTGACTTTAATCTAGGTAGAGTGACAGGGAACTTTTTAAGGAGAACCGTTTAACGCACGATTGCAAGACTACAAAGTTAATCACCAAAAACAAGCTCAATTCTATTATCAAAGTGCATAAAATACAAAGCGCGTACGATTTTGCACTCTGAAATTAACGTGAAATTTTCGCAGAACCCTTCAATGCACGAGGACCAGACTGAAGTTCAACACCAAGTACAGACTCATTTTTGTTTAAAATACACAAAATACAAAGCGCGTACGTCACTGTAACCATCTTACACATGAGTGTGATGCCAAATGAACGTCTATAGACGCTTTCCAGTGCCTGTTTTAAAAGCAATTCGCTTAATTTAAATTGAAACAGGGTGAATTGTTCAGAGATGCATAAAAAAAATGCTAAGGAATATTCAGAAAAATTGATAATCCTACATTTTTGGGGGGCTGACATCAAAGATCGAAAACTGAAATGATTTGTTACAAGTTGCATCCTGAACTTGCAGTTAGAAATACGAATTCTCAACACCGCCTGTGTAAACTACATACGCATTTACCAACGGGCCATTTTTGCACTCACCTGAGAACAAAACTGACACTAAAAAAGAACAAGCCCACGTTAAAAGTTAACGAGAGCTTCAGGAAAGTCATTCGAAAATAGTTTAAAAGAGCAGAAAAAAAATACGAACAGTTTTTTATATTCCGAAATGGAATTGCATTCCAAAGCTTTTGTAAAATTACATTCTGAAGAATTTTAGGTTGACAAGACCCGAGCGGCGGAGTAATCTCTTCATTACACATAAATCGCCCTTGTATGCGTTATGTTATGATCGATCGCTTGCGTTACCAATCATCACAACTTATGAAATTACGCCTAACTAAATTGAGGCATAGTTGGGTTTAAAAAAGTTTACATAGGAAATTGAATATCTGACATCAACTCGAAACTTTACTGAAATCTCACTCAAAACCATCAATTTACATTTTTTCTTGCGAAACTTGGATTTGAAACAAACGTCTTACTGTGTTTGAAAAAGAATTAACTCAATATAACAAGTACTACCAAACCGATTGATTATTACCAGTTAGTTTCAGTCTCTTACCCCAACAAAGATCTTCAAAGAGAGTAAGGATGAAGGACCCATTAAGTGTAGAGTAAGGGGAACCCAGAATCTATGCATAAGGTGTGTTCCCGCACAGGATCCCCAGCTTATAGAAACAGTAAGTTGAGAAGGAAGGTCAGGAAAAAAAGATGAAAGTTGAAAAAAAAAGTCAGTGTGCTGAAAAACAGAACAGCAGTGAACCGAAAAAAGATGGTCTTTTACAAAACAAACAAATAGATGTTTTATTTAAACAAAAAAGGCCTACCTAACTCTCAGCTCGGAACTTCCCATTTTCCCCTGGGAGTGCTAATTCCCATGGATACATTAGCTGTATCCCACTGAGAGGAGAGAACTATCAAACTGGGCACTAGCACGTTGCAATGGTAACAGAACAGAAATTTTGGTGTGTAGTATCATGGTGTGTGAAGCAAGGCATTTTCTTCACTCTCAAATAGAACATCTATTCCTCACTGAAGCTGCTGGGTGGAAAAGATTCAGCAGCAAAAAAAAGCACCAATATGTCTCTGTATAGGAAGAGAAAAATCTCATGAAGCGGAAAACGAGATTGCCATCAATTTACGCCTCAAATTGCAGCTAGTTTCAAAACTCAACGCACAAACAATCTTTATTCTACTGACATGCGCACTCTGCTCGTGAATTGAGTGACTGTGACTGCCTCGATGGCTCTCGGCAAAATAATTAAAATTAAGCCATTAAACTCGATTAACTGGCAAGGTCAGTGCATTGAACCTGACATGCAAACTAAGTTAGTATTCATGTGTCATGAATGAGCTTTGTGATGGAAATATTCGAAAAAGCATAAAGAATTAATTTTATTGAGTGTTCCACAATGTTGCGATCCTATTGGAAATTCATGAACGATGCAGGTGTAATTTTTAGTATTAACAGAAGCTTGAGTGAATGATAAGCTACAACAAGGCCGCTTGAGATTACTGCGTTCATTCGAGACTGTTCCAAATGTAAAGTAAAGTAAAACAAAATTTGTCCAGCAGCCACGCGATCTCTCATGAAATATTCTAGATAGTTGATTAGAAGCCAAGATTAGCTGCTTCTCCTCAATCGAAGACCTTTTGCTTGCCCGAACGTTGTCTCTAGATGAAATCGAGACACGCTAACTGAACGAATAAATTTGGCTAAAAATTCACAAAAGTAAGAGACACTTTCGAGATTAAATTTCGTCTTCACCTGCACTTCCTAAAAAAATCCACTACGACGTGCAGCAATCTCCTAATGCAGGATCGAAATCAATCTGAGCCATTTTTACGGTTGAGTAATCACAGGCCTGCCGCGCTGCGTTATCAGCGATAGACCGAGGCAAAACGATCGCCTTAAACACGACCCCATTTCAAAAGAATCCCAGAATCCCAACCACTGACACGAAATCCCGCTGTTGCAATGATCGCCCGTTTGATGCGACGTCGAAAGTCACTCAGTGGAAAACGTCCAAGCGCTCGGAATTCGATCTCAGTATATTTTTTTCAATCCATGCGTAGAGCTGAGGAATTGTGCCGGTAAGTGGGGGAATTATCTTCCATTTAGCAACAATTAGGTAGATTTTCTGGAGGTAAATGCTCCTGATTAAGAATTTTTTCAGTATTTAAGAACTTAAAAAAGTTGTTGGATAGTCAGCCAGGAGTGAGACTGAAATAAAGTTCAAGGCAAATAATGTTCTCGATAGCTCAATCGTCTTGATAGGTCATGGAACATTCCAGCATCCGATTATTTATTTTGGTTGGCAGAACCTTGGTAGCTTCATTTGCATAACGGTAATTACGCAGTTTCTTCCTCAATACTTAGTAGCAATGGTAGAAATATCTAAAAACGAAGTGATCATCACACTCTTGCGATTAAATAGCATTCGCTTAAAAAAATTAGACATTGAACCAATAATTTATTCATGAGTCCACTGTTGGAGAATACATTACGTGACACTACAGGTGCACTTTCATATCTGAATGATTCTTCCTTATAAAATACCTTCAGAGACAACATTTGCAGATTAAATTTTAAAAGATAGTGCGTTCTAACAGCCTAAATTATCGCATAATTCATTTATTTTAGGTTGTCCAGTATCTCCTCACATTTCAGTGAGAGTAACGAAAGATTCGTGAGATTCTCGCTAGCATAATTACACTCCAATATCGACCTTATCACACGTTCTGGTCACAACACTTACATAACGTTGTGCATATATTGTAGAATATTATTGTGTTTCGGATGTTCAGGTTACGAGATGGGAGCCGATAAAATTCTGGATATATTAATACCCTACCTCATAGAGATTGTTATCTGATTTTCTCGAAAGTTTTGCAGCTTGAATAGCGCCCGAATGATTGGTGTTTGCGTAGCGCAGACCGCTCAAGTTCGCCCGTCATGTCCTGTGCAGGCGACAAATTTGCCGACTTGGCTTTACTGAAAGCCTGCCCAAACTTCCTGAGGCCAGAATGGAACAGGAAGAGTCTTGCAGTTCTGGTAAGAGATGTAGGAGAGCGTGGTCTGCCAGAAATGCTGCTTCTCATTCACAGAACTTAAGCCCCCCAAGCGCCCATTGGGTGAGTGGACAAGAGTAAAGTAAAACTTTATGATCCAGTAAGTGCAAAAAATAAAAAATGAAATTCAAAAGATTAGATAACAAGATAATTTAAGTCGCCCGAGCCATAATAAAAGTGTCCCCAAGAGCGGAAGGAGGAAAGCACTATTTCGCATGGAATTGAGGAGACGGGGAATCAGCGCGAAAGGTGTGTCCCCATACCCGGCGCATAGGAACAACAAGATTAAGAACAATTTATCGAATTTGATATAACTTGAAGGAGGAAGTAATAAGAGTTGAAAAAAGGACAGCAATGAACCGAAAAGATGGTCTATGTCAAAACGAAAAACCCATGCTCTGCATGTTTCTGCAAAAAACCCTATTTAGCATTCAGATCATTGAGATCGTTCATTACTGGATAATAGAATGAACTTTGATAGCTGTAGGGTAAGATGATTTGAAGTTTTTATATTTCTTTTGGGTACTGTGCGAATAGAAAAGTGAAACAGATGGAAAATAGACACGTAATAAAAAAGCGCTAAGTGTGTCTCGTACTTTCTGAATACATAAAATGGAAAAGCTGAATTCCAGGGTCCCTCATTGAAAAAATTTCGGCAGGTCCCTTAAAAACGAGAGACTTCATGCTACATAGTATACCTGTAAAAAAACACTTTACAGGAATTTTAATCCTCTCAGAGATGCAAAAAATCATGTTATCACCCAAATTTATCCCCTGAATAATACTGTGGAATTCCAACTAGAAGTGAAAATCCAGTTATCACTCGAATTTGTCCTCTGAATCAAAATGTGGAAACATACCAATTTTACCGCAGAAAATGCTCGATTTAGTTACATGGGCGTCTGCTCGACTAGGCAAGAATGCAGGATGACTCTTAGGCAACATTAGCCTTAATGCAAATGATGTCTATTGACTTGGATGCAAGGATCATACATCACTCAGATACAAGGATCCTAGCTCACTACATAACAAGGTCGACCCTGAGGTGAGGTTGACTCAGACACACACGTATTCAGAGTCACACCTTGACTAGTGGAACTAGCGCCCTTTACCAAAGCAAACGTTCTATCAAAGCGTCCGTATTAGGGCCCCAAAAGGCTAATATGACGTATGAGTAGGCGTCTAGTTTCACTTTCGGCTCCTCATGAAATAACCGCGTTCCATTAACGTCGGGCAACAAATAGCTTGACGTCACTATTTCAAAAAAGCTTCATAGCGAGCATGTGTACATGTATTTCAGATACAGCAGTTACTGTAACTTTTACGGGAAGTGACTTAAAAAGCAACATTAGAAATATTTATCCCAATAGAACCACTACTCTCTCACACAGGAAAGCCTTTTCACTGACGATAATTTATTTACAATCGGCATTCAAAAGCAAAGAGTGTGCACAAAACTTCGATTCTCCAAATGAACGCCCTAAATTGTTGCTACCACTCATAACCCCCGCAGTCTTCAGGCAATAAATGCCGAGCTCCATGTATTGTGATACGAAAAGTATCTGTCCAACGTGTGGTGTATATTTTGGCAATGCCATTATCGATCTCGTTGAATCTAAAGCAACACAGCCAACACGTTTCGGAAATCTGCGCCGCCCCCAACTTCATGTGTTGCAATCAATTACACAATCCCACAATTGCATAGCTACGTATCATATTTTACTATCCAACACTGTAAAATTTGCGGCAATTCACTCAATCAAGCGTTTCGTTATGTCGAAAAGGGCCCCAATTATAGAACTCGCTGCAGCTATCCATGCTGGTCGAATGAAGTCGTCAACGCCTCACATCAATTTGCCATGCAGGGCAGATTTACACGACAACGACAGGTGATGAGATGAAATCACGGAACAAGCTGAGTAATTTTCTCGGAGTGGGAGACGCAGCACAACACCTCGCCAGCGGAAAAAAAGCCGCAAATTACGCTGAACAACTGTGATTCGGGGCACCTGCGCTCACATCCGCCATTAACTTTTTGGACAATTATTAGGTACTGCCGTCGTAGAATCTCAGAAAAAGAAATTAAATGAAAAAAAGAATTAACCATCATCCTTTCTTGGTCTCGGACAGAAAATGGCAAATCAAGACTTTTGAGGAGTAACTTCATCTGAATCAAGTACAGTTAATCTATAGTTGGAGGTACTTAACGAAAGTGATAAGACCTCGCCTGAGATCATAACTGGTCAAGGATCTCTTCCTGCTGGGAAAATGAGGGAAGTTTTAATTGTCGTCCTGCTATAAGACGGAAGAATTGTCAATCAGCACGAATGAAAGAAACGCCAGTTGTAAGATGTTCTCAAACCAAGAACTGTAGGTACATTACTTTTTCAATCAATCTTTACATTCAAATTTCCATGAACTATTTTCCTCTGAAAGCGTCATGTAATTAATTAATTAATTAATTAAATAATTATAATTAATTAATTATAAGTTTGTTATAGCCACTCTCGCCACAACGAAGATGTTCAAAGAGAGGGAGGATGAATGCACCATTTAGCATGGAATTAAGGGGAACGCCGAATCTACGCACAATGAATGTTCCCGCACAGGATCCCGTGAGCATAGAAACAGTGAGATAAGAAGGAAGGTTAGGAAACAAGTTGAAAGTTGAAGAAGAAAGTAGTAGGTGCTGGAAAACAGGACAGCAGTGAACCGAAAAAAGATGGTCCTTACCAAAAGAAAAAAACGTTTTATTTCAGCACAAAGAAGGCCTACCTCACATTTTCCCCCTGGTATCGCTAATTCCCATTGATACAATAGTTGTATCCTCCTGAGGGGCGTGTGGTAATAAATAAGTATACAGCGCCTTGCAAAATACGCCTATTGCTCAGGCGAGAATAACTCGTACGCCTTCAGCGTCCACACACACACACACACACACACACGCGTGAGGCTGGGAGGCGTGTTGCGAGCTGTCCACACGCTGAATGCACAAGTGACTTATCAAGTCCATCTCAACTTAATTTATTCTAAGCCTTTGTCTCGAGTATTCCTTACGACTCTCGAATTTTTTTGCATGTCACATTGGTGGTTGTACGCAACGCTTGAAAATCTTGACACAGACTTCCGAGCTAACATCTAGCAACAGTTAGAAGTCTGAGGGAGACGCTGCAGCAGGGCACTGCCAAGATAAAATTCAATGTACTTTGCAATCGTTAGTCAATAACTACATTCTCTCTCTTGCCTACAATGCGATTCTTCTCGGCTTATTTCAATTTCTGTTAGTTATAAAACTGCTGTCTCTAAGTTTCCGCCACCAAATCTGCTTTAAAGCATTTTCTGCAAAGTTTAAAAAAGTGAGATGAAGAAAGAGTGCATAACTGGCATCGAAATGTTTGGCGCAGTTCCAAACTCAAGTAATTTAATAAGTAAAAATCCAAAATATGCAAATGGGGTCCAAATCTGTACATCTCTCATTAATTTTTTGGATCCAAGAACACATGACTAGATCGAAATTTTCGATTTTTTCTTATTCCAAATGTATTAAAAGTTTTACATAATTTCACTTAGGAGCTACCCTTGCAGTTTGCGAGCATTAGTAAGCAGTGACTAGTAATATGGGAGCTCCGTGAAGCGGTAACGGAGCAACACAAACCACAGCTCATGCGTGCGCAACTTAGGGTCGTAGGATTAGCTTTTCATCGTCAAAAAACCTCAAGTTATGTTTTTTCAAGCACGATATGAAAATAGGAAGTTCTCAGCATCTGACAACCTTGCACGGCAGCCAAAAGACCAAAACACTGGAAGATCTTGTGTCGTTTGAAAAACAGCCCAAACGTGAAGTCTTGGAGAGAAAAAGCCAATCCGGCAAACCTGCAACAGCCTACGCATTCTGCAGGACGAAGCTCGCAGAGGCGTCAATTTCTGGGCTGTAAATGTATGTTGGGAGACCGACGGATCGACATGATAATCTTAGTCACACGTCATTAAATTAGGTATAAATAATTGTAAAGTATATGTTTGCTTGAATGCACGGATTCACGCCGAAATCATATTATGGTATAATGCAAAATTCTTCAACCTAAAATAGGTAACAAAATTGTGGTAGCACCCACACAATTGCATCACAATTTTCTAAACTTTGATATGTATCATTTAACGCTTCAATGCACTTAGCAGATTTGAACATTTTTAGTTACGAGGGCCTCTCAGCTGACATTTATTCCTCTCAGCTTGTAAGCCTTTACATGTGAGTTATACAGAACACTGATAAGTCCTAACTACAGTATACAAGTTGGAATAAAAACAAGCAATTTCTAACTTCATTTGAACATGTTTGTCATCTCAAAACACATTGCACAAATAAAATCGCGAGTAAATAAAATGTAATTCAGATCAAGTTCTGAGGTATATGAAGCTAAATATCAATGTGAAAGAAAAAAAGGTATTAAGAAATTTGAGTAGCACCAAATGTAGCCCCTACTCGCTCCTTTACAAGTAGACGCGGTATGGAAGCGAACGTCAGTTGTCTACTTACGATTAATCATCAGCCACTTCATCACCCCGGTACAAATAGCATCATGTATGTGCTAAGAGGTTACGCTCTTTGAAGGGCACACAATCGGTGCACATGCGCGAACAGGTCCACAATGAAGAGATGAAAGCGGGTTTTTCAGTCGCCAAAGAAAGCAACCTGCCCACACCAATTCGATCGAGAGATCTGTCCCACACAGAGAAAAAGTTGCACGATGGCAGGCCCCTAGCAGACACGGATCAGTCCGCGCTCAACTGGAAGAAATTGGCCATCCCACGTATTCAATTGGTAATTTTTTATCAAAATCAAAAATAGTACTGCATGTGACATCGTCCTTAATATAATGCTTCAGATCCCCTTGCATGGAAGCGAAACCATGAATGCAACTAAATTCATAGGGAGAAATCCAAGCACCTAAGCTGGATGTACCCTGCATATGCAGAATCTATACGTTTAAATCCTTGAAATTATGGGCTACAGTCCATACTGTAGTCGCCCGCGCAGGCACTGCAGAGGAAGGTAATCTCCAAATACGGGGCCAAGCTGGACAAAAGGTCTTTGGAACCACAAGCGGCCCTTCCGTAGTTCCGACTTTATTCGACTGTTCATCTTCGCGTTGGTTCTCTCATTGAGAGAGGGCAAGGAATGTTGATTGCGCAGGAAGAATATAAATGAGAGACTCCCACACGAGTACGCACGAAATGTCGCCAGAAGTACGCGATAACAGCGGCATTCATCACCGTCCAAAGCCATAAAAAAACTGTCGAGTCCGGCCATAGAATTCTTAAGCGAGAAGATTAATACACTGTTGCTGTGTGCTGCAGGAGGTACCAGTCAACCGTCATTAAGATAAGCTGAAATATACGCACTTGGTGTGATTCATCGTAGTAAATAATTACGGAATAGTATCATTTATGATCTCGTTTGAATGGACATTCGACGCATAAATACGGATGCTAGAAATTTTTTCCACCACGTAATATAAAGCATTCAATAGGAGTACGTTTCCAAATTAGCTGTTACAGGCAAAACTTAAAACTTATCAGAACAAGAGGGATGAAAACCAATGGAAATAAAACAATTCAAATTACAGGAGCGAGGAAGTAATCAATTCCATTTTTCTCGAATGTGTGATGTTTTTAGTCTGTTTTCCCAGTCAATATAACAACAATTATAGCTTTCAACATGCAAACGCGCATACGTAAGAGGTTAAATTTATGCTTCTCGGCAGCGCACGCGTCAGGGCCAGCAGTGATTCATTCATTCGTCGGAAATAATCTGACGCTAACGAAGATTTCGCAAGCAAAGAATGCGAGGCTGACGCCGGACCAAGTTATGGATATGATCCTGGCTAGAGGCTCTAATACGGAAGATTACAGTTTCCTCGATGCACTGCACACTCATAAAGGTCGGACAGCAGTACTCTCGAGTTGCTTAAAAGAATAAAGTTGAAGCACTTCACGTCCTTGTAACGATGATTTACGTTTGAATGAAGCTCAGAGAAAGTTGGCTCAGGCAAACATTTTTGTATCCACAGCAGCTACATGCACCAGCGATTCCATCGACGGCGACCGTCAGAAGTGCACGGGTTAGAGTTTCCGATAACTTTGATGTGAAGCAAAGGAAGCTAAAACGTGGAAACAGGACGGGAAAATGCGCGAGCACAGCGTCAAAGTGAGAGAACATTAGTAATCTAGTACACTCCAGAAGTGCACTTTATGTGGAGCACGGACGTTAATGTACTTATAATGCACAAATTATGATTTAAATTATCAAAATAAAGACAAGTGAAAGTGCCGTCTAAAATGTAACACTGACATCACAGTTCATTCTAAACGTCTCTACATCCACATCTGAACACTTGATCATGTTAAGCTGCGAACATTGCCTGCAGCTTTACAGCATTCATCCATTCAAGAGCCAGTAGCGCACAATTGTGGTTTTGATATCGATTTTTTGCCCCAATAATGGCACGCAATAAGCGGCGGTTTCAAAATTCTGAGCTGATTACAACAACTAATTCCTCATTTAATGTGAATGGCGATTTTTCATTTATCACAACGGATACTGAGCATCTCAATTGAAATTTTTAAAGAATCACAAGTCTTGTGCCTAATAACGCATTTGGCCGCCTCTTGCGAGTTAAAATTACAATCTATGCAAATAGATTGAATAGCGCTAGGATTTTCTTTAGAAGAACACGACACAAAGAAAAAAATTGAAAGAAAGCACGACACAGAACACGGCGCAGCTAGGCACCTGCATCTTTAAATCGATATAGAACACTTTCGAGGCGCACTGACCGGGTTCGGTACAACGGAGATTCGCATCTACATGAGCTGAAGAATCCAGTTTTTGGAGACTTTAACGTGCCACAAATACTTTGGAGGTAGATTCATTTCTAAGAGTTTGAACTATAGCTATGTATTTTTTTATTCACAACGAAAAAATTTCCATTTTCATGCTTTTCAGGCTGCTCCAAACACGGTAGCAACGATGGTTTTTTGAAGGTTTATTGGGTGATGGAGAAAAACAGGAATTAATGTTATTTTCCCCCTTAAGTATTGAGACTTAGCTGTTTTTAGGTTTACTACTCACCCATAATTTATCACTCAAATGCTCAATATTACCTGAATTTTTTTACCCCCTAATCACCATGCAAGGGTCGTAGGGTGACCGAGTTCTCCTCAGTTGGCGTATATATGCGAGCGGCACTTGTGCGCCAATGACAGTTCCAATTTTTCTCGAAATAATGTTCAAGAATGAATTGTGTTTCAACGTTATTTTTTTCTTTTCAGCACTATGTGCACTCTAATACCTTTTGAAAGTTTCGCGAAATGCCCCGCTTTTCCAAAAGACAATTGAAGCAAATTTTCCCAGCAATTTAGAAAATGAAATGTTTCGTTTTCGCTAAGCCATTAGGCGAAGGAAGCCGAAATGAAATCTGCGAGCCATCAATATTTGTCACGCTGACAGTGCCAAGTGCACGTTTATAATTTCTCTTAGATATAATTCGTAATAAATTGCGTACAATTGTGGAACCACTACAGTCTTAAAATGCGTTTAAAGGAACAGTAAATATTTTCAAAGAGTAATTCGTACGAAGATAATTTATCCGGCACAGAATATTCGCATAGGAAATTGCATGCACGATAAATCAGGCAGAATGCATGAGATGCGAAATTAGCAGTGGGATCACGCTCTATACTTGAATAGATATATAAACCTACAATTAAGTTCTAAGAGAAGCATTACTGAGCTTAAAAACCTGTAACAGAATACCTCTCAAATACGCTGCCAAACTTTCAACACATACAAACACTTCTATAAAAAAAAGTTTCAACCACAGTTTAACCAAATTTTCAGCCGTAGGCCATATTCCTGTCTTCTTTCTCGTATGAAAATACATTCAAATTAGCATCTGAAGGTATATTGACTGGCCGATGTTACATGTCTGATAAAGATACCATTGATGAGTCATTCTGTTTTCAGCGTGTTACTGAGCGGTGAAAATAGCCTTTTTCTCAAAAGAATTGGCTAAATAAGTTCAGTTCAGTTTAAATGAAATTGAATTTTTCTTCGCCTTTTCCCAATAGTAGATTGAATTATTATAACATTACAAATAAATCACGCTTTTTCGTTGGTTTAAGAAAAAGGGGGCTAACTTCCTCTTTCGTCATATTTTTCCAAAAAATTTCTCAAAACCCCTTTTTACACTAAACTCATTCCTTTGAATGCTCTACTTGATTCTCTTTTTTCACGAAAGCTGATAGTGTTCTAATGTGCAAGTGTACGAGTATTTTTCCATCAATTAAACTCGTTTTCTTATGTATGCCCAAACCAACAATACCAAAAAAATCAGCCTATTTCTTCGAAGACGCACTCATTTTTGTATTTTTGTTTGCCAATCACCGGCCAGCTCCAGACCGAGATCTGTCGTCGAGCTCAATCCTCACCATCCTCGTAATTTAGGAACGAAGAAAAAAGCTGGCTCGTTATATTTCTATCACAGACCACTCATCAGTGTTCTGACGAACGATACCTTTGATCTCGATCTGAGGCTGCTCCTCGTACGAGGAGATCCAAGTATTGGCGAGTTCTGTGGGGGCCGCGTGTGGGTTTGTTGTGTGTGTGGATCTCACGCGCCGAGGGCTCGGTTTGCCGCGCAAACAAAGCTGAGCGAAACATGCGGAAAGCAAAGAGCCCACGGAATACGCCCTGTGTTTAGACGGACCAAACCTCAGGAAAAACTAGACTTTGCAGTCACTCTTGTTTGCCCGCAAAGATAAGCAAAGGTAACGAGATAAGCAATTGTAATGACGATACAGGACGAGAGGAGTAAAAATTACGAGGAATAACGAAGCAAACTATGCACATTCTTAGCAACAACAAAAATATCTCCAAAGTTGGAAAAAAGAGTGCTCTAGTTTTGAAAACAGAAAATATTTGAATAAATAATTTCAAATAAACCCTGAAAATCTCACGTAAGAATTCAACAAACAAGAAAAGTTTCCTGATGCAAAAGCCTGATAAATATTAAAGCTAGGCGTATCAAAACTATCAATCAGAATTAGTGAATGACAAGAAAAAACGCTTATTAAATTGATACAATTTTTACTTAGTGGACTATTCTACTCTAACTCTCGCCTCTCGTGGGGGGATTTTCTTCTCCGTCCAGCGAAGAAAACTTTGTTCTTCGCTTTCTAGTTCGTCAGCTGGCAGTGCTGTGGGGGAACATGATATTCCTCTGTCAGTTTCACTTGCAACAAAATTAATTTTCAGTATTTTTTACTTCGATTTTTTTTTAGTTTAGGATCCATAGAATTCGTACTCCTAGAAAGCAAATAAGTGAACACAGCGCATCATTTCATGTCGGTGTATTTATAATTTTTCAGAAATTAACCAGTCCGTCGGACATGCATGAACGACCTCTTCTCTTAACAGAAAAAAACTTCGATTAGATTTGACTAGAAATTTGTTTAAGCCTCTCTAACCACAAAAAAATGGTCCCAACGAGAGTAAGAACATTGGCACCATATGGAGTTAAGGGAACGGATAATCTATGTACATGGTGTCTCCACACCATATTCCTTGCGCAATGAAACAGAAAGTTAAAAAGGAAGTTTATGAAACAAAATTCAACTTGGAGAAGAAAGTACTAAGTACTGAAAAACAAGAAAGCAGCACAGTGAACGAAAAAAAGATGATCCGTAACTAAACAAAATTTAATCTATTTATATTAAAAGAAGACCTACCTACCTTTCAGCTTGGGACCTCACAATTTACCCCTAGGAGCGATAATTTTCACAGATACAATAGATGTATCTTTCTGAGGGGTTCAACAGAAAAAGTCGTCACTTATCCATCAACACAAAAATGTTTCTCGTCTACGGAACCCTAACATGCTTGAGATGTCAAGGCTTTATACATTCATTCACCACTGCTTGAGCCACTCCGATGAGATCCCCTCATTTTCCCCGTGGAAAATGAAAACATTTCTGTAGTATTTGGATGCTCGATTTTAATTTTACCTTTCTCTAAAGAGTCACTTAAGTGTACGGTATAGTACAGTATAGCTGTAGTACGAGTATTGGTATCGAGCGGCAGCCCATCAGGGATGAGCTCAATGTGGACAAAATATAAAAAGCAAAGCATAGAAATGAGTCAAAAATATTTCACGAATGTGGTCTTGTCTCCGAATTCAATTAATCTTTAAATTCACCCATTATATTAAAGGTCTGTCAATACAAGCACGCACTAATGAATTGCTGAAGCGATGAAATTCAATATCAACCGGTTGAGATACTACATGAAAATCAGTATTTCACAGTTTCTACGAAATATTACGCGCAAAACAGAACAACATGACGAACTTAAGGCAAAAGACATCAAGATAAGATGTAACTTGTAATGAAAAAGAATATCGGGTATATTAAAAACAAAATTTCATGCTGCTGCTGCTGTTTCTTTTTTAACCCACGAAAACGTTAGACTTAGAGAACGTGTGGCAGCACCAAGTTACACAGTAAACGGGATAGAAACTAAACGCTACCCCGTTAGGAATCCAATAGTTTGAGCGCTTAACAGCAGCGCATGTGTTCCTCACCGATATGCTCATTATTGGTGAAGTTGAAACTATTCGAATAAAATTTCTCTCAATGCATCAACATTCAGCAGTCACGGAAACATCTATAAACATTTACCTGTTTTTCGAGTTCAAAAGAGCACCAAATAAGCATAGATTATGTTCAAGAATAAAATCATCTTAATGACAGAAAAAACCGGAGCAACTATATGCTGTGCGCACAGAATAACACTTCCGGCGTTGATACTTCTGCAAGTGGGTGTCTTGCTAGGAAGTGTTCAGTGTTGGGGACTCGTGACCACCAGAGAAAGGAACTCCGCCAGATCTGAGGGCTCCTCACTCCGGGCATCAAATGAGCGTCAATAACAAGATGAGCAACGACTTCCCTCACCGCCGAAGCCCTCATGCGTGTCCCCGTACAACCTAGAAACGATCAACGTGCGTGGTTTGTTTTTACAACCCTTCCCTGTCTGTGGGTTTCATATGCCTGCAGTCGAACTCAATGGTTGTTTCGTGGTGAAGCAGCATTAAAATTACATGAATTTGTTGAATTGGGTTTCATTGGACGACCCTATGAATTTCTTTACAAGCCTCTTTCCCACGATAGTTTCCTAAACAATTGAAATTGCTCGGTCGCTCGTTGATAGGCTCATAATTATTGAGGGCCTGTAATTTTCTCACAGTTTTGTAGATCTTCTCGATACGTCGTAAAAATGAATAAAATTGCTTCATTTTATTATGCAATTGAGAGACGTTGAAGTATCGCAGTTTTATGACAGGCTAAGTGAGTTTCCTTAAAAGTGCTGTACTCTCATTTTTATAACTTACTCCTGAGTTCATATAGGAAAAAAAATTCAGTGTTGCAGAAAAGGCAATGATTCTGATCTCTGTGCGCTCAAAGCATGTATCTTTCCAGGTAAACTGGAATAACTAAGAATAAACTACTCCCCCTGGTTGCCACATTCAATGTGTAAAACTTGAAGGGGAAAACTTCCTATGTACCTTCAATTCATAAAATATTTTGAGTAAACTTCATGTAGAAAAATCGAATTCCTATGTCGTTAAACCAATTGACCAGACAGTATACATTTTATAGAATACAAGTGCAGCGTCAGATGAAGATTAGTTCTTGCCACAAGTAATACTTCATGATTACAGAACCTTTCATTCGACTCAAACACTACAGTAAGATTCTTACATAGAGCAGCCATAATAATTCTCTGTCGATTATATGGGAAACAATAAGAAAAGATTGATGCAGCTTTCACCAGTACGGATAATCCATAAATCGAAGTAAAAAAGAATTTAGAACATTTTACCTGCAGTAAACACATTACTTTTAAGACAGACAAGAGACATACATTATCGGTATGAAGTTGGCCCATGAAAACGATGGAAGTAAGCTCTGAAGACAGCTCATACGAAAAGAATATGTCGCGGCATTTCATCACAAAGGCCACTCAGAATTCATTGTCTTGCGTGAGCACGGGATCATTTTGCCTCGCTACAGCACTCGTTCCATGCCACGATAGAGAGCGACGTTGAGGGCACAGAAGTGTATATGTCAAGACCTCGTTGCGACGCTATAAAACAATTCCTCTTAAGCTCAACATTTGAGACTTCATCCATGAGACGGTGCGTTGGAATATGTAGCCTGACATTTGACAACCATTATAGAATGCGAGGACACTTTGATGTCGGGAGCGGAAAAAAGCTGCGTTCAACTGTGAATTAAAGCATCGCCTCACAGGCAATAAACGGCAGCTCTGAGGCATCGAACATTTGAGAATCACGACCAGTTTTGAGAAACTCATCGATTTTACTTTCATTCAAATTACAAGGATGTAGCAAATTAATTTGTACACTTTTCAAAGGAGTCATACAAGAGATTTATTCTGATCTGTCAGAAATTTTTCCTCATATTCCCACTATCACAACCACCGCTAGTAGACTGGCACTGGCATGAGGTTGTCACCAACATTAGGATAACAACGGAACTGTCACTTCGCAGTGAACTTCAAAAAATCCGATTAGGGAAAAATTCAAGAAAAAATACAATGTGTTGAGGTTATTTTAAAAAAGGACCGAACATATCCTGCAGGGCATTAAAGGGCTAACGCCCCTGTAAAACTGTTGATGCCTTCCATCATGATAGATTTAACAAATACATAGATTCATTCCATCGTGATAGATTTAACAAATGTAGAAATTCATCACATTATGAAAGATTTAACTAATGTATAGATTCATTGTATCATGATAAACTTAACAAATGTATAGAATTATTCAATCATTAAAGATTTAACACATACATAAATTAATTCAACCATGCCAGATTTACGAGGCCTGCACTCCTGGGCAATTCGATGCGGCAGTCGAGCAAGTTGCGGCAGCAGCAGCAGCAGCCACCCTGTAGCGTGACCACCATATTCCGCAAGCCTGTCGCAGTGATGGCGGATTTATGTCAGGTGAAGCAGTGTACTGAAACCGAATGCAATGCGGAAATGGTGCCACCCTAATCTGTATAATATTTAAAAGCAAAATCTCTTACGAAGAACCATTTTTTAAGCTCGGCATACGTCACAGATGGATAATTTCAAATTTACGGTGTCTCGGAAATGTAAGAAATAATCTTTTAAGCCAACCTAATCGCCGGGCAAACATGTCCCAAATTTCTGCGCTGGGAAAACATAAAGACGAGCTGAAACTCAGCAACTCGTTAAAGCCGCGACAGTCCAGCTCATCCTTGTCCCCTGCAAGGCACAACCACCGCGGGACTCTAACTTTCTAGACCGAGTCTATTGAACAAGCGAAGGTTGTGTGAGAACTCGCCAAGTTTGCACGGCCCTGAGCGCGGTCGGAGTTGCAGTTTTGTCACCAAAACGAGCTGGTCTCTCTCCACAATGGCCTTAGTTAAGTATTCATACTTAGTGCCGTCAAAGGGGTAGTGAATCTTAGGTGAACTTGAGGGAAACTATCATTCAAACCAAATAAAGACAACACTCATTGTAGAGACTCATTTTATTGAATCTTGAAATCATTCAATCTGGGAGAGAAACACCTAATAATATTGTGGTTGAAAGAAAATGAGATTTCTAATGTAGGGAGACAAATGGTTCCGTGAGGGGATTTTCACTTCAGGGAAATTTTAATGTACAAGAAAAGCTAAGAATTTCCGAATTTCAACGGAAGAAACGAAACTTGAGAAAGTTATCAGCACACTAAAATATAATCCGTGCCGTCTCAAAAAAGTATTTCTAAGTACATTACATTCTAGAAGGTAAATTAAGAGTGACCTAAGTGAATTGATCATTATGATTGAAGAACAAAGTTTCAATTATTCAAGAATCCTTGACTCGTAAGGCAAAATTAACTTCGGACCAGAAACTCAAGATGGTGAGAAGTTCACGAACAAATCGAGGAAAGGCAGAAAAATCAAAGACCGCAAGGCCAGAGGTACTGGTCTGGAAACAGCCATCTAGGTTATCATGCAGAGTTGGTCGTTTGGCCAAGAAAATTGCACGGGTCGTAAACGAAGTTAACGTTCTGAATAAAGAGGCGGAAACCTTTGAAACGCGAGTCAGATTCCAAACCACTTCTCAGTCCTGGTAAACATGCAGACAGAAGCATATTCAGTATCAATTCAATGTACATTTTTGTATATTGAAATTTCTTTGCTAATATTTACAAATGACAAAATTCTAGAAGAAGCACATGTCTACATCGTTCACGACGGTACAAAGGGAAAGCACGTTCGGATTTCCATGGTCATATTCTATTCTCACGAGCATGACGTCGGAAATATCTTCCAAATTTTACTTTGGAGTCTTACTTTTACACTTTATTAGATATCTTCTCACTGGACTAACATGTACACAAATTACTTCGAATGAGTGATGTATAATTATCATGCACTGCGGCTACGAGAGTTATCTGTTCAAATTTTACATTCAGAGGGAGGCAATACCGAACTGTATTTCATCACGTGACATGGTAATTTTTTTCGCACAGTTTAACATGAAAGTGAAGGAACTGAAAACCCATGCACAAACGTGTTCCTACACGGAAATCCTAGCGGATAGAAACAGCAAGATTGATCGAATTTTATGAAACAAGATAAAAGTTTAAGAAGAAAGAAACAGGAGCTGAAAAAAGGTAAAACAATGAACCCAAAAAATGATCTGAGACAAAACATTTCAAAAAGGAAGGTCATCTGAACCTTCATCTTGGGATCTCACATTTTCCACCTGGGAGTGCTAATTCGTGTAGATACAAGTCCGTAACAAAACTAAGAACTTATTTTATTTCAAAAAGGAAGGTTATCTTAACTTTCAGATCGAGGCCTCACATCCTCCACCTCGCAGCGCCAGTTCCTGTACTTGCAATAGTAGTATTCCCCTGAGGAGGACGAGGCTAGGAAGTCACCAGAAAGATTGAGGATCGAGTCCGTCGCTAGAGAACGCTCAGGAAACGACACTGCTTGGTAATGAGGGACGTCTGAAAATTATTAATCACGGATCGTGGATCTCACACTATCATGCATAGGGGAGAACGCATTAAAGAGACTAATTCAAATGATCGAATTTCCAGAAATAAAAAAATTAGACGTCTGAAAAATATTGCTCACTGCGCGTGGATCTCAAAATATAATACATAGGGGGGAAACAAAGTAAAAAATCGAGAGCGCATAAAAGAGACTAATTCAAATGAGCGAATTTGTAGAAATAAAAAACTGTACATGTTGCGAGAAGTTTGACAAAATGACAGACGAAATTGACTGCAGATTTGCAATAAATCGCAAGCACAATATTTCCAGATCATATATCATACAATCTAATACAATCCATTGTGAAGAATTCTTGTGTTGACCTAGATGAACACAACACTAATCGCTGGTAAACACCGAAATTTCTCGACAGCGATAAATGTGAAATCTTGTGCTCCAATTTACCAGCCCCATTGCTAGGTCACTGAACTCAGCTTTCAGACGTCCGATTTGATTACTCAAAATCCATCAATGTGCACAGTCAAAACAAGCTCTCACTTCTTTACATATACAACAGCTATCACGCGTGTATGGGTGTAGGTCCGTCTCTGCAGCTCCCAAGCTGATATTGGCTTGATGCAGTGTGTGTTCTGTCAAGTTTGGCTGGGGCTAAACTAGTAACTTTTAGGCCACAGTACATTTAGGAGTCCAATTCAAGAAAGCGAAATGGTACGCACGGTGAAGAGATAGGTCATGAATTCCAAACATGGGAAAATATTTTTTCTTTCACAAGGAAAACATAATGACACTTGTTCCGTTTAACTAAAAGCTTGCGGCTCTTAAACATCATACGTTGACCTCAACCCTTTTATTTGCAGTGTACTCCATCGTTCATGCAACAGTCCACTAGCACAGTAACACAACTAATTCATAAAACTAGTAACACACAACTCCCGGACGGGACACAACACACCGCCCCAGCAGTACACAACCCCCGGACGGGGACACAACACTCCGCCCCAGCAACACACAACCCCCGGACGGGACACAACACACCGCCCCAGCAACACACAACCCCCGGGCGGGACACAACACACCACCCCCGGACGGGACACAACACACCGCCCCAGCAACACTCAACCCCCGGACGGGACACAACACACCGCCTCAGCAACACACCACCCCCGGACGGGACACAAAACACCGCCACAAAGAGACACGTGGCAGCTCAAGTATCGCTAGGGCGCACGCCGTCTCACGAGACTTGACGCACGTTCCAGCAGCTCTGCTTTTGTCGTTCACTTCAGATCGCGTCTCAATTCTTGGGTTATAGGCGCTTTTACTTCTCCGAACGATGATCTTTACTGTTAGGACAATGGCTGTGGTCTGCACTTTGAAGAGTCAATTAAAATGAGCTGAGTTCTTACAATTGGACTCTGAGCTATCAACATCCTAAAATGGTTCACAGTAGCGAAAATCTTGAAGGATAGTACCCAAATAAGCCTACCCAAAAAAGCAACTTGTTCTCGAGTTATGACTCATTAAGTTACGTTATGGCCGGCACGGTTTTCAGGCATGCGCCGCGACAACTAACTAATGAACTCATTTAGAGATGCTCCATACCAAATACGAGTAGTAATCACGCTCGGATGAAAGAAATCTGAACTGCATTAGGCATATAAACATAAAACAAAGAGGTATTAATGAAGCCACAAAACAAAATTGCCAAGCATCAAGTAGGAGATAAATGGATTAGGGTATGAATAATGAAGCAGGCACGACAAAAAAAATAATCAGTTCAGCAACAGCGCGGTCTTTGATCAGGCCCTAAAGCACGAGTTGTGTGGTGCAGTCTTGTCAATGGGCACAAAAGTTGTCCACGCACACACACACACACACACAGAAAAAACACACACACGTCCTATTGTTTCTCAAATCTATTAGTATTATTATATTAATTCATTCAAATCTAAATAAGTTTATTGTTTAATTCAACTCTAAAATTCTTTTTGGACTAAAAGTGTGCCCCTCAAAAATACAACTCGTCAAACAGAAAGCAGAACAAAATGCTGGGATTGAAGAGAATAATTAAACGAAAGCTTTGGACGGGCTTACTGAGCAAAAGTAATTTAGGCATTGAGAGACCGGCTTCGATAAAATGCTGCATAAAACTAATATTGCGCTTGTGGAAACATGCCGCGCTCATGATTAGAAATCAGTCATGTGGCGATAAAAATGAAAAAAACAGAAAAATGCATACTTGAACCGTGTATTGGTACCCTGTTTGAAGTTACCTTCGAAGCTGGTTAATATACTTGAAGTTTGAATGCAAGTGTTTAGGTCAACAGCCGCATCTCCGCGCCAGTGCTCCGAGGCATGGCAGCTTCTATTCCCAATCTGCATCGTTAGCGAGAAAATGCTGGTCGCCTTCTCTTGTCGGTAAATTCGGCGAACATTTTTCGCCCTTGTAAGGCAACAACATTAAATTTTGCGCCACGAACACAACGCTGTCACACTGGCGGCGGTATACATGTACAAATTTACTAATAATCTAAATTTTGATGGCGTATGTATTCATAGAGAAATACTTACATAGGATGAATTTGCACATGTTTCCTTTTGCGCACGCTGTCAATAAAATCTCTTGATCATTTTGAGCTTAAAGAAGATTCGTTATCCCCCATCTTAACGATGAAGGCTAATGAAACTCACAATTTTGTAGAGCGTGATGGGTTGTGATGGGCGGCAGATATGGTCCATTAGTGTTCCGCTTATGAATCTTGTTCATGTTTTTTCTAGGAACTTAATTCAACAGTGCACTTAAGGAAAAAACGGGAACTCAACAGACAAAGATGTATCAAACATTTGAAGGTCGACATGAGGTTGAGCGATGTCGTCGGATAGTTTATTTGCATTCAAAACAAATTAAAGAAAAATAAAATACATAGTGCCTTCTAATCACCTAGTATGATTAGATTAGATGTTAGTTTAAGCCTCCCTAACCGCAACAAAGGCGTTCCAAAGAGAGGAAAGAGAAGGCACAGAGAATGGTACACACTGGATATATATTTCCACATGGTGTTGTGATAGATTCTATTCGAAGACACCGCCAACACAATTGGCTTCGGTTTCCGAAAAGGCGACACTGCACAGAAGGAGAGCGGCGGTAGCGGCGGCAGAACTGAGGGCCAATCGAGCACGGAATTATTGACAGCGGTCGAGTGTCTCCTCGAAATTTCAGCTTATCGAGATCCCAGTTTTGCAAGTCCTCTTTCGCGAACGAAGAGTTCATCAGAAACTGGCGGACTTCGGGACTCACAACTGCAATGTGTGTTGTACGTCACAGAAATCAATTGAGGTATTTCATTAGTTCGGTACAGAACTACATAGCAATTCTGAGTTTCGAACAACACGGTATCATCAAAATGACGCAAATACCAGAGATAATAGAACAGATTATAACACTGACATTCACCAGGACGCCATTAATTACATGAAATAAAGCGATTGCGTGTATACTAATGCTTTTGATTAAGTATTTATGGAAATAGTGTTTGTGATCACCCGTGGGGTAATCACAAACCCCTCAGAGACCAAAGCAAGGTGCGCGAAGTGCCAGTTAATGTGTTAAAATATTTTATTGACTGTTTAGATTCTTTGTAACAATGACCCCAGGAATTTACTCCCTCCCAAAAAAAACAGCAAGTAAAGATTAAGAGCCGGGTACTACATTTACACGTTTATACTCACCAGAATAGCTTCATATAAAGTACAATGATTCACGGGACACTCATGTGCAGTGAAGGCCCCCACCAGAACAACTTACCTGGAAAGATAAAAAAATATCAGTGAGTAAATCTTAGTGAGAAAAAAAGTCAGAACAACACAAGGACAATTTTCTTCTGAGAACTCACCCGAAAGCTGAAGGCTTTTCTAAGATAAGTCGCAAATAATGACGCATTCTAATGATAAACAGATCCCATGTGCTATTACGTCGAACATCAATTATAAATGACGTTTCACGTTTAGCTAAAAACAATAATTACCACCCCTCAATCGTTAAAAGCTACATCAGAGTTCAAAAGAAATTCTAACTTTACAAAAGAAAAGAGTTATGATACTACGACGATAAATAATCATTAAAGTAAAATTAAATTCCCTCTCGAATTCATTTTCATGAGCGAATGAAATCCTAGCAAGTACTCCCACGTACTCTTAACTCACCAAGAAAAACATTTCTCGTCGTGTAAAGCGTGGACGTAACTTTTGTAATGACTTATAAAGGTGCTCAAGTTTAGAAGACTGTAAGCCTGAGTCATGAATTCTATTCTTTCATCTGGTGTTCGGGAAAAATTGGTGAGAAAATACAATAATTTTGCTCCAGATAACTGGATGAACAACACACGATGTAATTGTTAAGAAAATGTGAATTATTGTGGTTTCATTAAATTAACGAACCTAATACATCATTTTAATTTTAAAGAAGCACATCTGAATGACGGAAAAAAGTATTAAACTTATCCCTTTGCAAGGAATTTCATTTATAAAAAATATAAAACTTTCAACTTTTAATATGATAAACATATTCAGTTAATTGATGTACATTTCATCCATATAAATTTACATTCAAGTTTTGCTTCAATCCATATTTATTTCCATATTTTGCTTACATCCATTTTTATTTCCATACTTTGCTTACATCCACATTTACATCCATAAATTGCTGACATCCATATTTTGCTTACATCCACATTTACATCCATATATTGCTGACATCCATATTTTGCTTACATTCACATTTACATCCATATTTTCCTTATATCCATATTTACGTTCATATTTGGCTTACATCCATATATACATCCATATTTTGCTTACATCCATATATACATCCATATTTTGCTTACATCTACAACCACATCCATATTTTCCTGACGTCCATATTTACATCCATATTTTCCTGACATCCATATATACATCCATATTTTCCTGACATCCATATTTACATCCATATTTTGCTCTCCAGCGCACGAGTTTCGTGACGGTTTTGACCTGCACACACGGACCGACACATGCAGTAGAGATATTAATTGAAACAGAGAAGATCTCACAGAAGCCTTAAAATTAATTAACTGACATACTTAGTCATCCTAGTCTTTCCCAAAATGATAAAATCATGCTGATATGGGAAACGGGGGCTTATCAGCTTGCAACAAAATGCCATTTTGAAATGAGAGACAGGCGGCACCAACGTGTTGATGTGAGAGACGCGAGGCACCAACATGTTAATGTGAGATATTAGATTGGATTATGTGTTAGTTTAAGCCTCCCTAACCGCTAAAAATAAGAGAGTTCCGAAGAGAGCACGGCATCATTTAGTATGGAGATAAGGGAGCGCGGAATAAATGCAGAAGGAGGCATAGAAACAATAAGTCGCGAAAGAAGTTCATGGAACAAGATAAAGCTGAAGAAGAAAGCAGTAAGTGCTGAAAAACAGGACAGCAGTGAACCGACAAAATATGCGGTCCTTAACATAACGAAGAACCTTCTATTTGAACAAAAAGAAGGCCTACCTAACTCTCAGCTCGGGCCCTCACACATTGTTGATACGAGAAATGAGAGGCACCGACATATTGATATGAGAAATTAGAGACACCAATATGTTGAAAGGAGATACGTTTGCGCGCTTAGTATCACGCTATAACTGCATGATACTAACAGTTTATTAAGAGATGGGGGCATATCCAATAACTGGTTGTCACGTAAGTACTTTTCAAAAGATCCAAAAATCGCAGGTATATTCGTACCAAGAACATTTTATTGAATGCAGGCGTAAATGGTGTATTTGTATTCGCTGCACAAGATTTCATTTCCAAGCAGAGTGCAGTTGTGTGTTCAATTTTCCAAGCTTTCAATGTGAGGCTGCAAAAAGCACGCCGTAAGTACGAAGCAATGCCTCAACTCCTGGAACGAGGCTTTACTATCATTCTCAACATGCTCAGGATTGCTATTAGGCAGCTCCAAAAAGTCATTTAAGAGAACGGGTGACGCTTCAATGACCTTCTTACAAGATCGATTTCATCAAGCCAAGCGACTCATAAATTCAAGAGATAGCCGACCAGACTCCCAATCACGGGTCGCCGTAAGTGCATTAGAACGCTCCAAAACTCGCAGCGTCTGAAATGAAGTTATCTTGCAATGCGCCGTTTCGCAGGTTTCTGTACAGAAGAAGTTTGGCTCTGAAAAGCTTCGTAAGTGTTCACTCCGAATATCGAAAAACATCAAACACTTATGGGAAGTTAACGGTGTAAAGAAAATATCACGAATATAAATTTTCGAGTTCATGAGGATATAAAACTGAGCGGAGAACAAAAATGTACCTGACGGGGCTCCGAATAACCCATACCAAGTGTGAATTTAACATGAATTCCAATGGGAATATTATTAGAGAAGTATTTAAGCATTTTGAGTGAGCATTTAATCTAGGTAAACCTAAAATATAATTTGTGTTAAGATATTACCATTTTGTGTACAGGAATTTTAAATAAAAATGAACAATTGTAAATATTTACCTTTCTTAAAACCCACCATAAAATTTGCTTCAAGCTGGAAGCAAACGACTTCACAAGCTTTTGCACACGATGTTGGGAATTATTCACATTAGAAAAATCATAAATTTCTCCATATAAGAATAAAGACAGAAAAACAGTTTAACGAAATCTGCTCAGAAAATCAAAGAAAAATGTTAAGCAAGTAGCATGTTTTCATCAAATGATGTGGCAAATGAGTAATTTTATGAATACAATTCAAAACTACTTACAACATGAAATTATGTTCAAAAGTATGAAATGAATTAATTCGTTCAGAACTATTTGAAAAGCTGCAGTTGATCCTAGCCTGCTCACTCATGTGGCAAGGGGAATTTAGTACTGACTAATCAAATCTTTTAGCATTCCTTCTAATCGAGTGTAGAGTTTTGGGATACATGCGAAAAGTAAATTAGATTATAGGTTAGTGAAACCATTTAAACGGCAAAAAAAAAAGTNAATTTAGTACTGACTAATCAAATCTTTTAGCATTCCTTCTAATCGAGTGTAGAGTTTTGGGATACATGCGAAAAGTAAATTAGATTATAGGTTAGTTAAACCATTCAAACAGCAAAAAAAAAGTGTTCCTAAGAGAGGAAGGTGGAAGGCATCATTCAATATGGAATTCTGGGAACGGGGTATTTATGCACATAGTATGTGGTCACACCATGGGCTTATAATCAGCAAGATTGAAAAACGTTTATGAAACCAGATAAAAGGTGAGGAAGGAAGTAATAAGTGTTGTGTAAAGATTGAATTCAACCGATAAAATGGTGCGTGACAGAACAAAAAATAACTTTCTATGTAAACAAAAGGAAGGCCTACCCAACTTCCGCTCGGGACCCAACATATTTCTATGGGAGTGTTAATTCACTTAGACACCATAGTTGGAAATCCATGCGATGGTTCGGGAATGAAACACATTATAAAAGGTTCGGTTTTAAATGTCACGTGACTGAACACTTAATGAAAATTTCGCTTTGCGATACATTTTGAAAGTTTCAGATTGAGCCAGCATGAAAGTTTCAGTTTGAGCCAGCATGAAAGTTTCAGTTTGAGCCAGCATGAAAGTTTCAGTTTGAGCCAGCATGAAAGTTTCAGATTGAGCCATGTGATGTTTCGGCTTGACGCCTCGGCTTCACACTTTCACAAAAGTTCTAGGAGCTTGGAACATATGAAGAAAGCCTTACTCTCAGCCTTCTATATTCAATACTGAAACGAATAAAGTTACACCTTCTGTGTAGGGTAGTACTTCAGTAGTATTTACAGTATTTATTAGCTTTCAGTCCTTTGATCTAGGGTAAAATGACCAAGATTATACATTTTTAAAATTTCCCCCAATTATACAATTACCCTCTGAGAGGGGCATTATCTACCTCTACCCCGATTGGTTATATTGCATTTTTCTTGTACCAGTGTTTTTGGAAATAAATGATTTTTTCTCTCTTTCTTACTTTCCGACACGAAATTCTCAGCTAGACGTCATCACCACAGAACACCAAACATAGCCGCACAGACATGAGGTGCAAGAAGGGATCGCTGCCTCGTAGGGCACGCCAGCACCCGCACGGCACGAGCACAGAACTTAAGTTGCGGTGCATCGATCACCCCGCACTGCATTGCCAGACACCGAGTGTCCGTCTCTATTACAGGGCTGCATATGCACCAGTGTGAGGAATAGGTGATCGAGGTCAGGGTTGCCACGTTGGCTTCTTTGATCAAAATCTTTAACTTGTTTGTTCCGTGGATAAATTTTAATTGAGAAAACTGGAAAATTTTGGCTTGAAAGGGCTACTATGGTATTCCTAATCTAAGTCGCAGATGTCTATATACATATGGTAGCATGCATTTAGATACACTCTGCAGTAGCGACAAGTTACTAAATATATCGTGCTTATCTTTTTCTTGAGAAAATATTGCGTCTTTTAATTTCAAGTTGGAAACTGGGTCACCGGAAATTGGATCAGCGAAGATGAGGGAAATTTTGCACCTTGTAAAATATATAATACAAATATTTTGACATCAAGTTAATTTTTATTCTTCTTATTTTCACGGCAAAACATCTCAACTGAATTATTTAGACAACACGTGACAGCTGTTTGTAAGCAGCATATTGACTTTGAGTGAGGGAGCTCCTTATATCGACTCATTTTTCTCTCCAACCAGTGTATTTTAATTCAAATTTAACTTTTAAATATGAAACACTCAGCTTATTTTAAGAAATGCACACAGTATTTAGCTACTTGAAGATGGATAATACAATAAAGTCTGGACGAATTTTAAACAGTTTCAGAAGAGGTTCCCCTTCCCAAAAATTTTCAACTGGTGAAGACTTCTTTAGTAGATTAACAATTAAGATTGAGAAAACCTAGCAGAATGAATAAAAAGGCTCTTTACGAAATTGTAAGCAACTGCAACTATTCTTCTTCCAATATCCCAAGCCTTTTAATAATTTAGTTTTTGATGAACTATGATCGCAAGTCATCTCAAAAGAAACAAGCTGTTCCGAGCCCTTGTTTTATAGATAGATCTTTCGCTTCAAGCCCCAGATCTCAGCACGAAAAAAAAATTTCAACATTAACTAACATTGGATTCCAGAAATATTACGCTAAAGTACAAAAATAGGCAACAAATCAACTCACAAGCATGGAGCGATAATTTTCCTGCTTTTTTAGACTACGAAAGTAAATTCGCGTACTTGCCACGATCAGTTCGTGCCGACAACGGCGTGCCGATGAACTGTTTATGGTGTCCCGAGCCATGATAGTTTTTACGCGATCATCACATTTGTTAGGTCCAATCAGCCAGGGTTGAAGTATACACTACACACTCGAGTGCTCAGGTTGAAGGAAAAGTTGCTCGCTCGATCCAGATTTCATCTCATTCCACAGCTCAGAGATGTTGTTGGCAATTACACGTCTATCCGTTTTGTCGGCTTCACCGTGACCCATTTTTACAGTTTTAAACATAGGAAGAAGGTTAGATTAAAAGTAAATCTCAGCTTCCCTTACCACGACAAAGATGTTTAAAAAGAGGAAGGATGAAGACATATTTAATGCGAAATTAAGATACCGGAATCTATGCACAAAATTTGTTCCCACTAAATATCTCCTACACACAGAAACAATTAAGTTGGAAATAAAGGTCATGAAGCAAGATAAACGTTGGAGAAAAGCGTTAGAGCTTAAGGTCTGAGATTGAGACCATTTCAGGCAGTGTACGCAATTTTTCCTTTAATACCAGTTGTGCGGTAGCATTCGATATTTTCGGTTCAGCAAAATACAGTAAATACGAACATAATTCAATACCATCAGCTGGAATTTGACATCGCCCGACGTAGGCCTTCACGACAGGAATCAAGCAATCTCTAATACGATATTTAAACAAGTCATTTTACTGACTTTAAAGGATATGTTGTTGAGGGACAAAAGAAAGTACTTTTACCATGGAACTTCTCACTAAATAACAGTTTGGCTTATTCGGCGATAAAAAAATGCGCTTATCCCAAATTCTAACTACTACACACAAACAGTGTTTTTGACTGAAAATCAATATTTAGCTTGACAGAAAAATATGGCGATGGAATATGTTACATCCCTGCTGAGTTCATTATAACTAATTGGCCATTTGGCGAACAAGCATTAGTTGAAATGAAGCGCTTCGATGATCTTCGAAAATAATTATTTTGGCGCCAGTACACTCGAGCATAACAGATCAAAATTAAAACCACAAAAATTAGTCCAAATACATTGAAAACTTAGGTTCATCGGTTCACCTAGGCAGAACTTTGGAGCCTCGTTAATGAGATTTAATTAAGTTTGAATGTTTATTTTCCAATTACATTCTGACAACTTACATGAGCATTGTCTGGTCATGGTAATAAAATCCAATCACTTTCACTTTCATATACAGCCTGGACAGTTCGTATAGAAATAAACAGAGTGCATTAGAGCATGACACCCAATGCAACTGAGCAGCAGAAGGCAATGCTCGCAGTCTGCGTACGAAGTTTTTTTTCTGCATTAACATTTAGTTTTGTAAAATAAGTGATATAAGTCTGAATCCGGCCCGTAAAAATTGGTACTGAACACTAAGAATAGCAGCTTAACAAGCATAAATAAATAATATTTGACTAGCGACTACCGTATACGATCACTCACAGTTCCAAATTACGTTTTAACACGGCAATAGAACTACCGAGAATACATTCGATCATACCTTATTAGGATAACTGCGATGGTAATTTCTGAAGCGAGAACGACGTACCTGTCGTGGCGCGTAAAAGCAGAAGGCGACCGTGCTTTAGCACATTGACTGCGATGTGTTAAACTGAAGCTTAATGTTCAACCAAAATTTAAAATCAAAAGTTGTTAGCAATTTCAAAAATTTTAAACTTTAACAAGGTTCATTAAATACCATCAATTTTGGAAAATTGCCAAGATTTTTCAAACACCACATCGATCGGTCGTATCGCAAGCAACGTTTTAAAACGACGCAATGGGCACAATAAACTAGTTTCCAGTACAACTACTTTCAAACCGGCAGATATCGTGATGGCCTCTTGGAATAAAAGTGTGACTGTTTCGCGTGCATAGGAAATTTAAGTTTTGAGGTAGCGGTTGGTCATGTCAGAATTCTCTGGATAATTCCTAATGGCACTGACAGTCATTGACGATATTATTATTCGAGATGTTCAAGATTTACCGAAATTTTCAGTTAAGAAACTACATCTTTTAAAAGATTACACAAATATTAATATCTACTTATATGTAAAGCCACATAATTCATCTTGCTGAATGCAAATGTAAATGTTTTTGTACGTATAAAAAATTACATTTTAAAAAAATTCTCACGGGAATGATTTAAAGACATAAAGTTCACAACTTTGATAAAATTATTTTAAACACGCTATCCCAACTTATTATGATTATCACGCCTTAAATCCTTTATCAGGTAGCCCAGTGGGACGTATTCTCATAAGACCGAACTCGAATTGATGATCTCTGCTCATACTGAACAAACTCGGGCGTCTCCCTCCCATTTTTCTCAAAACCAGCATGGTAGAGATATAAATAAATTAAATATTTGAAAAAGTTTCTTTACAATAAAGATAATGAGTTTCATTGGTTTTTAAAATGTATTAACTTAATAAATTCATTAACATGTATGGATGTCATCATACCGGCATCAATTGATAATCAAAATATATAGATTTCATACCTATGTTACTCATCGAACAATTTTTTCCTTATTGAAACGTCGTCAAACCCGTTTTTATTTTTTCGTGAACTATCTAAAACGACAGTAGACATGGAAAATAACGTGAAGAAAGTTATGGCGAATCTATCAAAAGAAGAGGCAAATTTTAGCTTTGGTAAACCTAAGATTGATCGAAAAGACTGTTTTAATAAAATTATCAACACTAAATGATCAGACAAAGTGCTTGGTTGTTTAATGTAATTGCAGATTAAGGATTGAAGTGCCACACTGTGTGGGCACAATGAAATTGTACGGCAAGATCAAGGATATTAGATTAGATTATAAATAAGTTCAAACCTCCTCAACCACAACAAGAGCTTTTCAAAAGGAGGAAAGATGAAGCCACCATTCAGTATGGAGAAAAGGGAACGTAGAATCTTTGCACAATGTGTGTTCCCACAAAGAATCCCCTGCCCATAGAAATAGTAAGTTAGGAAAGAATTTTATGAAATGAGATGGGAGTTGACAAAGAAAGTAATGAATGCTGAAAAACCGGGCAGCAGTGAACCGAAAAAGGCTGGTCTTGAACAAAACAAAAAACAAATATTTAAAAGCACCAAAAAAGAAGAGTTACTGAACTTTCAACTTGGGATTCCACATTTTCCCCCTGTGGGGGCTAATATACATAGAAAGTATGTCATAATCCAACAAGCATATTTTCCAAATAGAATAATAAAAGGGTCATAGAAATGACACAAGGTACCATGACACAAGGTACCAACCACCTTAAGACGCAACAAACTTATCTTCGTAAGAAGCCAGTCCGTGAGAATGTGCTGAATTCAATAAACATGGCGCAACAGAAGTGAGCCTTAACTTTCTACTAGTGACCTTAAATTTATTTTCTTCGCTCCGAGCCTCAAAGTTCTTTCAGGGGCCCGGCATTGTCTCCCCGGAGCTGTTAGCGGATTTTTACACGCCTGTTGAGAGCAGCGGATGACTAATAGCCGTTCCGGCAAACTTGGAGTCCGGGGAGTCTGTACCAAGGGGCTTCCAGTAATGACTATGTAAATATGAGAACACGGTAAACTCCGGCTGTTTCGCCAACAACGTTCATTCGGTTTTCGGCTCCAACATTCTTTTCTAAACTAACCATTGTGTGCACACAGTCAGGAAGCGTATTCGTTCGATTTCATCAATTGTTTCAGCATGTTTAATCGAGTCCTCGAGAAAATAACAACTCAAAACGACTCACTCATTACCAAGTGAAATATTCCTTCACCTGTGTTGAAGACAAAATGTGTGTATAACTCAGTTTGACCCACAAAATTCAGTGAGGTCCCGTAGAAAGAAACGGCACATTTCACCTCAACGGACCACACAGCGAGAGCACAGCGAGTACTATTACCTCTGCGAGAAGCCTGCACTGCAGAACTCAAACCTGTCGTAATGATACAAGAGAAAGATATAGATTTTTTGCAGCCAACTCAACCAGAGACGCGGAGTTTTCGCAGAGACTTTGATTTGCAGGTTGTCAAGCGTGTTTGCGTCGCAGCTCAAACATTTCTCCGGCGTTGCGACACCACTGAGGCAGGCGTGGACTCCAATGCTCTCATTACGAGGAGATTGGAGATTAGAATTCCATGTTGACATGGTTTCTTTCTCGTAATTGAATTTTTAAGATTTACAACATGAACAGCTCAATCATCTATTAACGCTGTTTAATTTCAATGAGAGTTATGACAATTGCGGCTTAAAATAAACAGTGCAAACCTTTTCATAGTGAGCTTCAAGAAAGAACAGTCAATTTCGAAAACAACGCACTAACAACGCAAAAACTCTCGACTGGGAAGTACAAGTAAGAAACTAATAAGGGAAAATAATGTGAGCGAATGAATTTGGAAACGCGCAAACGCCTGTTAGATGATCGTCTACACACTTGTATCTAATAATGAATAGCGCCCAAGACACAGCAAATTGAGCGACGGAAAAATCATGACATCGATTACCATAAGCATAATTATCATGTTTTCTTGCTCATTTCATCCTCGGAAAATTAAGCAATCTCATTCATAGAATTTAGCAATCTTAATAACTGAGGACTTCTCCCGTTTACCTTCCTTTTCAGGGAGGAAAATATTTACAACAAAATAAAAGTAAAAGATAAGTTGCATGTCAAGATTCCTATCAAATGTAATATAACTAAAAACAACAAGTTCCCACATTTTGTGATTGCAAGCGTAGTGTAACTATCTTCATAATCAATTTACCAGATTGTACTTCTACAAGTAACGAACACTGTCGGGCCTGCACTTCACTCGCAAGCAATACCAACACTTCCGCACACCTCTCTGACCATACCCTGTATTTTTTTCGTTGAGGAGGGATACTCCTCGCCGGGAGGTCCTCATGCCCGAAGTTCAGGCACTTTACCGCCGCGGAAGAGCAGGAGGAAGGAGCAACACACGACCATTAGTGAAGTCCAATGCATTCTGGATTGCTGGGCCTAGGGCCCCAACAATGGACCACGACTCACACTAATGTTCGTCTGCCCCCTAATTTACAGAGCTGGAATAAGTTAATGAACTCGCTGAAAAATGCGAAACTATTCGTCTGGAATTGCTTCATGGAAAACGCACGCACCGAGGGAAGTTATCACACGGTGTCATACGTTTCGAGGCCGGAATATTTTCGCGAAAAAAGGATTTAGGTTCATGAAAGCCAATTTGTAGTGCTGCAATGGCAGTCTCAGTTACAATGTTAACAACATCCTTAAAAAACTTACAGAAATCATAACTGCAAGAAAAAATTCTTGAAGCAGTCTCGTTTCCTTTCCTCTTAGACACAGTAATACAGAAGTTGCTCGTTCAATGGACATGCGGATGAGTAATAAATAACTTAGGCAGAAGAAAAAATTACCCATTTTCGGAAAAAAGTAGAGCTCGAGTCGTTGACTTTTGCAATTTATTCTTGTCAAGTATATTGCAGTTATACGAGTAAAATAAACCCACGCTACCTGTGGTCAGTGCGACTCTGAAAAGACAAATTGAACTTATATACGCAACAAGATAATAGCGTTGCGTTGAGGAGTGACTATAAGATGGGGCTAAAAAATTACAAAGCGAACAAAAATTCCTCATCATTGTTGATGGTGCTGGAGAATGAGACTAAATATTCGAGAAATTTCACTAATATTTTGTATGCTATTGTAATTTGAGCTATGATTATGACAAAACGAAAGGTTGGTGGAAAGACATGAAATAGTACTGAGAGGCAGCATATACTCTTTATTTGTGTATCACAATGTTCATCGAGGCTAAAAAAATGAAGCAGTTCTGGAGCTTTAAGGTTGCAACTAACAAAATAATTTAAAATCGGTCCTCAGTCCATAAAATGCATGTTTTGCTTCAAAAGTGGGCATGCTTACTTTCCTTTCACAAAGAACACCATTCAATCCCTTAAGAAGCCACCGTTTCACAACGAAGTGTGTGGGTGATAAATTGAAAGAACAAGCTATGATACTAGAGAATGAGTTTAACATTCTGCTACTGTCAATAAAACTTAAGACCTGTTAGAGATCTCACTTCTAACTATTAAAAGCTCATTCAAACACACATTGATCAGCAAATTTAAGTCACCAGTGGTGAATTTTCAGTTGATAGAATTGGGACATAACTAAGAAAGCCAACGAAAGTTGCTAGGCTTTCTGATAAACAACAGCTCACGCACGGAGTCAACGTATTTGTGAAGTCAAAAGGCAAATTTCGTATGTAAAAATGGTTGACAGTTACGCCACCGGAGATGAGCAGCTTGCACGACGACAATGGTCCTATGCTTCGTTATTCGTAACAACGTCACGGTGGAACAACAACACAGTATGAAACGAATACAGATCTCTCGATCAGCCTTTAGAGTGAATCGTTACGTCGCTCCGCGACACAAGCTTGTTTTTTGTCATCGTTGTTTGATCCAGCATTTCTGAAAAGGTGATCTACCCATAACGAGCAATAACAGAGATCCAAAAGCATCGATCACTCTATGGTATAGGGAAGCAGCATTCATACGGGATAATGGAAGCTGTTGGTCATAATTTTAAAAATGAACCCATGGCTCTTAATAAATGAGAAATGAATATTTAATATCGTAAATATTCTGAAATAGTTAACCTAAATCTTCATAGCTTCGAGTATGGAAAAATGAACAGCAAGCATATGCATAGAATACGCACTCGCGATACGTCCAATTCAGGTTACGACCACAAAAAGTAGGGAACCGCTCGCTGCTTCGAGGGAAAGGTCGCGAGTCGTGTCGCGTTCTGCAAGGCCGAGGCACTTCGTCTTGTTGCGGGCGCTGTTTTGTGTTAGGAAGCGGCGCAAGGGGCACTCGTCTGCGTCTCGTGAGGATGATGAACAACGTCAGACGTCACGTCGAGAAAAGATCAGGGCTGTGAAGCGGCCACACCGAGTCTTGGACTCCACTGCTGCTCTCACTTGAGATTCTTGTGTAGCTATCATGTAGAAACTGTGAAAAAAACGCATTTCAAGGTGATTGCGACTTGATCTCTAGAACGTTGGAAAACAAGTGACACGAGCACTCAAAACGATTAAGAACCACAGCCAAAATTCCCAGAACAAAATGGGTTTCCCCATAAGGTTTTCAACTATGTTGGAGCTTCATATTTTCGGTCATATCAAAGGACGCGTTTGCTGCGTTGCCCTCTCCGCACCATCTATCAAAACGTGACGTGAATGACGATTCGAACGAGCGGAGACAGCTGAGGCAGGAGCTTGGCGAGAATGGATAGCTCCTCGTCGCAATACGGAATTAAATCCTGCAAAACACCGTATGAGCGCCTTATAACATTGGTTACTGAAGCATCTGTGTTTACAGCATTGTGTGAGGCTATGTGAGATGTTTGTTGTGTGTGACATCCGTGAATCGCCTCCAGGTATGGGATCCCATCGAGTTATAATTGCACAATAAGTCAAGAATAAGTCGAGTTATGAGTGCATAATCCGTTGTGCATGGGTTTCGTTGTGCGGGGTGCTCGCTGAGCGTGACATCCGATGCGCGTGACATTCCCTGTGCACTGCACTCGTTGAGCATGGCATACGCCGTCCATTGTACACGTTGTCCATGGTATATACGTTCCGCATTGTACTCGTAATGGTAATCATACGAGGGATCCATTGTGTATGGTATCCGTGTTTGACTTTTGTGTACAGTATCAATGCACGGTATTTATATAGTAACCGTGCATGGTACCTGAGAATGGTATTCGCGCATGGTGTGCGTGTGTCATGTACGATGTTCGTGGGGCGTAGGCACCACTCGATATCACCAGTTCTGCGCATAGAATTGAATTAGTAATTATCAACGGTTCCAGTACGAAATCGTCATTCATGGCAGAAACACCAAAAAATTTAAACTGCCTTGACATCGATGAAATTCATGTATAAGGTATTCTCCGCCGTAACATTTTCTGTAAAAGCGTGTTACGACAGCATGACCTCCAGTACAAGCTCATTAGCTTCAGATTACCATTGGCCACATCACTGAATTATGGTCGGAAAAATCAGCATCGAATTTCTTGAAGCACCCCTGCATAAAACCACGGCAAATAATTGCGCTTTCATGGCTGAGAATGAAACATCAATTACTGCCGGCCACCTGTATTATGCGACGCACAAAGTCGAAGAGAAAATGTATCTTAGTGCGCGTTTATTGCGACATGGGACAGTCTCGAAACTCTTCGATTCCTGGGACGTATAGGACTCCAGCCGTCACCAAAAGATCATCATAATCACTGAAAAAAATTGTCTTTTTGCTGATTGCCTTCATTGAATTGACAGATGATTGAAGACGGTCAAAACAATCCATACTTATGGGAATCTCAAAGATTTTAGTGGCGTCGTTAATATTCTGGACGTTCGGCAGCGGGGCATAGACTACACAAAATCTTGAATCTTGCGGGACTGTAGATCAGAGATGGTATTTTCACGAATTCTTGGTGACATTATCATTAAAATTTGTAGAGTTGGTTATATCGAGCGAGATAAAGATGCGAATCTACTCTTAACAAAGACCCGCAAATTGAAGCTTAGTGAAACCTTTCTTTCTAAGCTTGTAAAATATCACGAAGGTCGTTTAAGTTATTGTATGCAATCCGGGAAACCAGTAAAAAATCATTACAAAGCTGAAGATATAAAAAGATCAGACAATCGTGTGGAGTCTTTTTACCAATTGAAAAGAATAATATTTTTAGAAAACGTTCTCTATATTTTAGAAAAATAATCACCGTCGCCTTAACGTTTACTAAATATAAATTCTCTGAGTGATGGTTTTTTACGTTCTTAAAAAACAAGCTCACAAAATAATGATGAAAGCTAAGTTTTCTTGGGAACGTTGCGAGTGGCGTTGCACAATCACCATACGGGATCATAGATTATAAATTAGTTTATGCCTCCTTAACTAAAGCAAAGGTGAGAGGAAGAAGAAAGGCATCATGTAAAATGAAGTTAACGGAACGAGAAATCAATGCACAAGGTGTTTTCCCAAACAAGGGTAGAAATAGTAAGTTGGGAAGGAAGTTTATGAAATTAAAAAGAGTTGAAAAAGGAAGCAACTGGTACTGAGAAATAGACAGCGGTTAACCAGAAAAAAGTGGTCCGTAACTGAAGAACAAATTTGTTCTACTTCAATAAATGGAAAGCTTACCAAAATTTTAGTTCGGGAACTAAATTTCCCCTCTGGGAAAGCTAATTCCCGTAGATACAATAACTGCTTCCTCCCGGATAGGGTCACTGTCCAAGCAAACTAGTGACGCACTGCAACGCGCGCGAAAACCTTCAAGATTACATTGATCACAAACTATGGCAGAAAATCACCGAACGCAAGGTGTGCCCAAGGCCTTGAAGTACCCACACGAACTAATCCTGAGCGCACACGTCGCCCTTCTGAAGAAGCTCATCAGTCTGGCCAGTGTAGCAAGAATCTCCTCCGCAAGGTGAGATGCACATAAATGTTTCTGCGGCGGAATCTGAGCGGAGAGTAGCCTTGATTTTTTATTATCTTTCGCAAAGAGGAAAGGAACTCACGGACGCTCAAAGCCTTCGCAGGCCACTGAGCGGAAGAAGCCTGGACGAAAACTCAGGATCTGAAGGAGCTCGTGGTTTGATAATGTGTTGATGCATTGGACGAAGAATGAATTCACTCGCTTCAACGTTAAACGATGATCGGTGATGCGCGCAATGTTCTCTAAAAATGACTCACCTCCTCGGATGCAGTATAAAACTATCCGGAATCATTAGGTTTACATGCTTACACATTTACGAAAAACCTCAAACAATAACGGTTTAACTACCGAGAAGTGGCTCGAAATAGCATAATTAACCCAGGCCACGAGAAGAGTTCGAAAATGACCTGAGTTTTCGTTGAGTACGCGAGCTCAGTGAAGCATAAAGGCAACAAAGGGGCGATGCAAAGGTCGGCAAGGTAAGCATGCGAGGCGCGCTTGTATCTCATGTTGTATTCTTCATCGCACGCGAGCCTCTCTCAGCTAACTTCAGGTCCCGAATGTGAGCGCAGAAATTAATTTATGCATCACTAATGCCAACAAAGAAACGTCAAGGCATCCAGTGCAATTTCACTGTTCCATGGAATAGTGTAAATTCAGAATAATTCTCAGAAGTTGACAGATTAGACCATAGTAAGCGGATATTGTCGCAAACTTTGAAACAGACAAGAAGTGCAAGAAGAAGGCTAAACTGTCTTCCGAAAGTTTCTGTTGCGGATGTTTAGCCGAATAGGCGATAGCACAGCACATTAATTTGTTTATTATGATCGCTTAACAGATCACTCAAAGGAATGTATATAAATAGGCTGTAAAATGGAGATAAATTAATAATTTCAAATTTAGTGATTGAAATAACAGTCAAACGAAACCCAGGCTACAAAACAACGTACAAAAAATATGCACGCACAAACGTACTCATAATTCATCATAAATTGGGCAGCAATACTTGGCACCAAGAGCCCTGACGTTACGAGCTTAAACTAGAGCAACATTGACAATGGGTGAAGCAACAATGGCTTGAGTGCGGGGACCCTTCCTCACAAGGATGTCTTGGATGACATCGAGGCAGCACCCGCAACCTTGGCTATATATGGCGGTGCCGTGATGGTTGGTAGCGGGGCTTTGTGAGGTGATGCAAAACACATCGCAATTTGAGATCGAGGGCTCTAACGAAGACTACGTAGAAAAACATATAACAGCCTTGAATAAATGTTGTTCAAAAATTAGATGTGTTGTCACGGAATGATTGAAACGCTTTTGATTTCGTGGTTTACGAACGTTTCGGACGTGAAGTAAAGCAGATGAGCGAAACAAGCGAAGAAACAATAGGAGAAACAATACAAACAAGCATCTAAATTAATAACACTCAAATTATTATCCTTGATTAATATACGATTCTTCTATGCACAAACGGGTGACAGAAATGGTTAAAGTAATGTGCGCATACGAAATTTTAATTTTATCCTTCACCCAAGCAATATGATTACATAGACAATATCTACCTTAAGAGACCACAGGAAATATAAACCAGCTGAAGCTGCACCGAGCTCTGTATTTATTTAGCGTTGACGGCGTTTTCGACGTTCAACACCTCGCCTCGACTCCAAAAACGCCAGGCGCGCGCCGCTTCCAGAAGTCAGATAGCGACATCGAGGCGCAAAAAATTACGGGCACATGTTTGAATTGATGTGAGATCACAGCACGAAAGTACAAAATTGAAGCCAAATGGGAGCTGCTGTCCATGTAGCAGCGCGAGCCCCAAACAAGGAGGGAAGAAGCTGTACCTGCATGAGGGAGGCCTTTCATTTGCGCCCGCCACCACAGCGTAAACAAATAAGGTGCTCTCAAATAAAGCCTGCATTGCCGCGCATCGCACCAGATAACAAACAGCCCCGAGCGCTCTGCTCTACACGCTTGTTTTGGTGTCCTAGATGGATCCAACTTTTGCAGGAATTTTGCTTTTCCGAGAGGTGGAATACATGTAGATTTATAAGAACAGCAACACTACGCGCGTAAAGTTTCTTTGTATACTGAAGCTATATTGCAGATGTTTTAGCTAAAAGTACGAAACGAAACAAAAAGTAACGAATTTTTAAGCTCTTGTAATTTATAAGCGCCGACGACAACCTGCGCTCATTTCAACGAATGACAGTTTTAGTAAACTTTTCCTGGTAAATAGATTGTTATGCCCTTCGTGCCTCTATAAATCAACGCATGTGAAATTTTTTTGGACCACCGTGTATAAATAGTTTGTGAAATTATACCGGAGCACAACAACAAAACTTCGCAAAGGGACATTCAGCGTCTGTCAAGCCCCAGCTCTGTAAGCACCGAGTTCTATCGATTCCTCGACATTTCAAACTTTTATCGCCTGGAACAAACATCGTCACCTAACGGAGATGGTTATCTGCTCTGTCATCTTTCCATTTCGCTGCCCAAGTTACACTTTAAATGGAAATTATTTCAAAATCCATTCAGCAACACAACGCAACAGCATTAAATTGTAAATTCAATGGCAGTTGGAAACTACAGTTCAATTACTGAAAGGTGCATCATCCATTGGATGTAAAAAATACTGATAAGTCTTTAAAAAAAAACAATTGCAACCAGATAGCAGTAAACTTTTTCAGCATACTTTCCGTGCTACACCACGAAGTTCCGCAATCAGTACACAAACCGAATACAAAAAAAGGCACTACCGTAGAAGCAGGAGCTCAGTTCGAACAAAGTTATAATGACACGCGCTACCACGACGCACAAGCACATATCACCTCCGACACTTCCAGACCAGCGTTCCCACCAAGTCATGCCCACACTAATAAGCCTCAGCGAGTCCATCAATGAACACGGATTAAATTCAGCGCCCATGAAACCGGATAAGCGCTCACTCTCCCACCATGGTCGAGCTTGGGTAAGTGCAAAATGCATTTTGCGGGAGGTTGTGACTTGTTAAAAGTCGAGATACCTGAATGTGTTGCATATTTATACCTCAAACACGTACACTGCTGCTAGTAGGATACACGAAAAACTTTATACTGAAGTGAGCAATTTTTTTGCATAGTGAGTCATAGAAGCCACGAAGCTTCTGTAGCCACATGAATACAAAATCCATGTTACAGTTACAACATGTGTGTGTGCAATTATTCCATGAGCTAGGCAGCGTAGACATCATAGCCTACACCAGCTGCATTCTATAGCGAGAAACAAATGAGACTTGAGTTGGACTGGAGAGTTCGCCCAACAGAAGTTGATGGCGAGGATCTCAAAACAAGGGGGAAGGCTGTGCGCTGATTCGAGCCCCTCCGTAAAAACTGAGTTACTCGCGGGAAAGTTCGGGAGGAGACCAATTACGAAAACTGGAACGCGACTCGCAAATTGCGGAAAAGCGAATGCCTGAATTAAGGCTACGATCGAAATAGTTCACTCCCCAACTGAAGTGCTCTCTGCAATTGCTCGGCCGCAGCGAAGGCAAAGGAAAGCTCAGGAAAAATCATCTTCTCCTCCAGCATTTTTGCCGTGAACGAAAAACGCTAAATATTTATATTACCTGCATAGATGTTTCTTATCAACGCGGTAAAAAGGCTTCCCAATATTCATTCAATGAAGAAAATTAAAAACATTTAATAAGAAATATTTCTGAGAGACGATTCTAAGGGAAGACACACAAGCATTGCGACACTTCAGCAGCTCAGTTCTATGTTAGAGAGAAAAAAAGGTATCTCTCCTACACTTTAGTCAAAAGACTAAACAAAAGAGAAATTCATGAGTTCTCCATTCTTGCAATCATAAGTGTCGTCTACCATTTGTAGTCATTCTTGTAAATAATGTGTAAAGAAAAAGGAGCGAACAAGCAGACTGTTTGGTAGAAAATATCGGAAATACTAAATTCGCCATAACCACAACCGACTTTCGAACAAATTTTACGTGGATTTACGAACATTTCATCTTATTCAGACGCCACCTTTGTTCAGTAGCTCATGTTGATTACAGAATAGCTTATTTCACTGCAATGTCACATGGAATACGAATTACATCCCCTTCATTACTAGTTTAACTTTTTATGCATTGTCTCATGCTTTTATAACGAATAGCGGACATCTAGGGTCCATATTGCATTTAGAAATTTAAAGATTAGATTATTAGTTAGTTCAAGCCTCCCTATCCGCAACAAATGCAATGCAACGAGAGGAAGAAGGAAGACACCATTTAGTATGGAGTTAAGGGAACGCGGAATCAATGCAGAAAAGGCATAGAAACAATTAGTTGAGAAAGAAGTTCATGAAACAAGATTAAAGTTGAAGAAGAAAGTAGTGGGTGCTGAATAACAGGACAGCAGTGAACCGTAGAAAAAGTGGTCCTTAACATGACAAAAACATTTAATTTCAACAAAAAGAAGGCCTACCTAACTCTGAGTTACGGGCCCCCACATTTTCCCCCTGGGAGCGCTAATTCCCATAGATACCCCAGTTGTATTCCCCTGAGGGGTTAGAAATTTAAAACTAGAATGCATCACATAACTCCCTTCACACACACGAAGCATCACATAACTCCTCTCTCATCCACGAGGCATCACATACATTCCCTCAAGTAATCTAGGCACCTCCTACATTCCCTCACATGCGCGAGACATCACATAACTCCCCTCCATGCATGAGGCACCACATACATTCCCCACACACTCGCGGCATCATCCCCAGTGGCATGAGGACGAGGGCACAGGCCGATTGACCTCAGTCCGTGGCAGAAGTGGAGTCCAGGAACTCAGTTCCCAGGGCGCCTCTCTCACGGTGACTCAGCGTAAAATGAGGCATGGAGCGTATCGACGCACACACGCTAATGATCATTCACCTATGCTTCACTGGTCTTCGCGTCCTGAAATGAGATAAAATCCTCGTGCCACCGCAAACACGTTGCAACTGACCGTCAACAACGTACTTTCTACTAGCCGCTGCTGGATCTGCAGCTAACAGTGTTTGTATGTGCTAACAGTGCTTGTCTTCCTCCGTCATCTATAAGCCAACGCGTGACCACGTGAATACGCTAACTTATTTTGGAATTTGTGTCCCCATGAAGAAGACATGTGTGGGAAATTGTGATCCCGTATCGGAAGTTTCCAGTTCACTTTGTATGGTCGTGCTAGCAAAAGCAATGTCAGCAGAAAGCATAGTGTGGTGGTATTTCGTCCGATGCGGCTGTGACTGACGTCTGCTCAGGCGTCTTTTGTTAATAGGACTGTTATTTTTATGCAATAAAGAAAGGATAATCCATCATTTTTAAAATTTCAGATTTCACGATTATGAAATGAAATAATGCGACTTTCCAGGTTTCGTAGAGTTCCCTTAATTGCAAAATGAACGCGAAAAACATGAAACATGTGCGGAAAATTTTTTAAAAGACGATGCTCACATCAATGAAATAAGTTATTAAACGTGCATCGATAACTAATTAATACCTAAAGTATCACATTTAGCATGAGAGTGATTTTGGCACGAGAGTGGAGCACAGTAAGTGCTCTAGAGGCATTGAAGGATATGAAATACAAAGATGCACTGACTTGATAAGTACGATCTGCCACATATCATTCTTTTGCATGTAAAATCTACCAGGAGTTTTAGAGAGTTTATTTGTTTAGCTTTTGTTCTGCATCGTGCCAAAAAAGATAAATGGCGACATTCAATTAACGTTAACTGCTTTAAATACGTTGATTTCAATTTTTCAAAAACACGTACAAAGTTGGCAAATTTTTATCGCATCTAATCCTTTAATTCTCTCATCACTGTCCACGACAACGAATGTCAACTGTACAAAAACCCCCGCATTAGCTACGTTCAGTCAAAACGCTTAAAAAATTATAATTACACAGACACACTCGTCAAAATCAACCTACGGACGGATGAGAAATTTAATACCGCTGTCCAAAGAAACTAAGACGCGGTCAACCGAAAAAAAAATACATTCTGCCAAAAATATTCCGATGGAATCATAAAGTGCTGCACCCAAGTCAGCATAAATAAGTGTATAAATAGACAGCAAGGTAAATCACAAAACAAAGATTTACCCAACCGTAAAACTCAATGAACAAGAAATTTTGAAAATTTGGGCTCAATTTTTCTGCATGTAACTCAAGGGGCTCTATAGGAACGTCGAAGTTGAGGAGCCGCTAGAGTAGCACTATATGCAGGCTCAGCTTCTCTCAGTTAAGAGCCAAAATATTTTTTTGAAGATATTTATGGCTCCCTTAAGGAAATTTAAAGGATTCCTTCAAAGAACCTGAAATGCAACGAGAACAAGTTTGCACCTCAACTGTTTCGACCTTTTTTCCTAAAACATAGAACTATAATTCAAACATAAATTCAGTTCATATATTATAAAAATATTCAATCACCAATAAAAATTGAATAATAAGACAAAGGATCAATTTCAATACACCCAGAAGTCCGACAAACAGAAACCTGAAGCTTCTCTGATTCAACCTTCCCAGCGCCACTGCGTCTCGTCGTCTGGTGCCTCAGATTAGCCGGGTCTCAATTTCCACGCGTCAATGCAGAAATAACATGGCCATGCAGTTCCTTCTAAATTCGAGGAGCTATCCACAGGCATGTAAAGTGTGTGCTTGTCAATTCTGACGAGCGAAAATGCGTTTCTAAGTGACTGGCGGCGACACACGCAGCTGCTGGCACCGACTATAGGCTGTGGACGAGAATTGCTGCTCTAGAATGCGACAAAAAATAGGGCTGCATGAGAAAATTTTCAACGGACGTAAGATGGGAGTGAAAGTTATAAAATTTCAACGACCTCCATTGGCATTGCAAATGGACACATAACCATTCATAGGACGGAAATGAATGAAATAAATTTCACTGAGGAGCCGTCTTGATTCATTCGGATATGTTAGTTATCTATATGAGATCAGAAAGAAGAGCAAAAATTTCTATTCAACTCCTAAACTTAACCCGCGAACACCTATTTCTGAACAACGCGTCTGCGATGTCACCCAGTTGAAAACTATTTTCAGGAGCATGCACGTTTTAAAAAACTATTGAACAACTATTGCAAACTCTGATTTGTTGGTCATTTACAAGAAAACTTTAAGACAACAAAATGCAGATTAGATGAATAGATTGTTATTGAGTTTAAGCCATCATTACCAAAAAAGGTGTTCCCTAGAGAAAGGTACCCAAGAGAGAAAGGAAAATAAGACATCTACACTGGAGTTGAAAAAATAGGAAATCTTCGCGCAATCTCTATTCCAACACCTTGCACATAGAAGCACAAAGATTGAAGGAAGTAAATGAAACAAGATGAAATTTGTAACAGAAAGTAAAAAATGATGGAAAGAAATATTGCAGAAGAAAGGTACGTGTAAAACAAAACTATTCTATTTCACCAAGAAAAAAGGCCTACGAACCAGTCAGTTCGGTAGCTCATGTCTTTTTGTGGGAGCTTAAAAACATGTTGAAACGAATCCCCAAATATTGAACTTTGTTAGGGATTCCATCATTCACTAAAACTTTCAGAATACGCGTTATCTCTCTAACAGGAAGGTTCACGAGTGGGGACAGCGGAAAATATTCAAATTTCACTATAAGATCCTGCAAACTCTCAAATTTATATCAAACGTAGCTTTAGAAACTGAGTTTTAATTTTTTCACATATTTTAAAGGATATATAAACTTTGCATTATTCGAGCATTAAATTCAAATACGCAACTAAACGCACTGAACATTGATGAGGGAGCGAATTTTCTCGTCATATTGACCATGCTGGGTTACAATAAAGATTTCTACGCGAAAAACGCTCAATATTTCACAGTACGAATACAAAAAACACATTAGCTAATATTAAGAAAAGATGTTTATCACATCTTTTGACTAACTGAAACAAATTTGAAAGTCTAAGAAAGAAAGATGAAACAAAAACTGACGTTAAATCAAAATGAGATCAAATGTCCAAATACTCCTTAACAAACCCATTGATGTCCACGCAAGAACAAACAATTCTCTTCTCAACTGGATTTTTTTCATTCATAACAAGAAATTTCGTAAAGTAATAATTTACCGGAGCGATTCATTGCGATGACATTCCACACAAGATCGGTGATGCAGAAAAAAACAACGAGCGGCCGCGGCTCATCCCATCAAAACGGATCAAAATATCAAGAGGTAAGATCGCACGACGTCGGCTGGGATCACAAGAGCCTGTGTATCACATCACTTACAATCACTTAGCGCACTCCCTTAAATCCCTCTCCACAAAAAACCTTACAAGCGCACCAAACAAAACCTTCATTACCCGACACAAAAATTTTGACAGACCCTTCCCAAGCTATTTAGAATAAGCGAGCAAAAACTCTAGGCCGGAAAGATAGGAAAAAGTTCTTTTGTGACATCCTCCCTCCCCTATGTATTGAACTGGCGGTAGCACGCCCTATACAGAGGGCCTCTCCTTTATGTGAACTGCTCATTGAATGCACTGAAATGCTCCGAGCAGGGAGGCCGGCGGAGGGGGCGCAGAGTAGCACAACATGGGTTACTTTTATTGAGCACAGATAGCTGCTGTAACGTGATCCCAACGCACGTTGTGGAGGACGTGGTCCTCTGTCACTGTATTTCATGTCGCGTATTGTGCCAGCACCAAATTGGCACATGTGGCCGTGGCATCTCAACGATCAATAAAGCTCACAGGCCGATCAAGCTCGCTAAGTACGCGCGTCCAACTGAATTCACTCAGACCAACGATGTTTTGGCGCTTTTGTACTACAAAAATGATCACAAGAGTGCAGTTTATGTAGACGTGCGTGCTTTTACGTTATAACGAATACGTTCTTATAACTACTTGAAACGTGCTATTTGAAAACGGACAGGCATGCGTTGAGGAAGATGGGTTGAAGCAACGAGTGACCGTCATAGGCAATAGAAAAAGTGTTTTGAAAAAATAATCGAGCCGCGAAGTAAGTCAAGTTTCTCATTATAAATTTGTTCTATGACTGCGTTGAATCGGCATCTCAATGGAATATTTACAAAGCCTTCATGACATAAAGTCCCGCGTCGACTAATTTAGACTAGAGATACTTCTCTATTCTAAAGTTTATGATAGTGGACAAACCACGACTCGTCAAATCGTGGCTTGTACGCAAGAAAAAATCGCACCCATGACACGCTGTAAGTTGTCGACCAAATACGTGCAGTTCTCTTGTAATTGCTGCCAAGCTGTCAATGTTGTTGGTAACACACCGGTTCGCCAATTTCGGTGCATTTAATAGCGATGAAGTATTCAGCACACGTCCGTCGCATGCTTTCATTGTGTGTTCACACTGACAGAGACAACATTAACAAAGTATGAAGTCGAGCAAGAAAGAATACCGAATATGTATCGAAGCAATTCAGTTTGGATTCGAATTGGCTGCGTCCACAGAGAAGACCAATTAAAGTTCTATAATAAAGAATACAGGAAAAAAGAGGATTAATATCCTTAATCATAGAACGATTTGGACGCCAAAGCCAACATCAGCAACCATTAAAATCACGAGAATATTTCATAAAAAGCACTACTTCCAGTATGATGAACTCATCATGAACAGGAATTATTGGGAACTGTGAGAAGAAAATAGGAGTTCTCAGCGTCATTTCCGTCAGGTACAGTTTTTATGCAAAATATAATTGATTAGTTTCAGACTCCCTTACCATAACAAGGACGTTCAAAGAGAGGAAGGATGAAGGCACCATTTAGTATGGAGTCAAGGGAACAAGCCATCTATGCACAAGGTGTATTCCCCCTACGCATAGAAACAGCAGTGTTAAGAAGAAAGATTAGGAAAACAGATAAAATTGAGGAAGAAAGTCAGAAATGCTGAAATGTAGGACAGTAGAGAACCGAAATAAACAGCCCTTAACAAAATTAAACAATAAAAAATAAATTTAAAAAACAAGAAAAAAACATTTTATTTCTAACTATCAACTGGGAAACTCACAATTTCTCCCAGGGAGCGCTAATTTCCACAGATAAAACTGTTGTATCCCTCTGAGGGGTGCAAAATATCACATTGAGAATCACATTCAGTCGATCAAAATTCCCAGAACAAATACTTCTAAAAGCAATGACTGGAACAGAACGGAACGTGCTCGCCAAATACACAATGATGAGTGTTCAGCAAAGAAGCAACCACGGCGCAGTGCATGAATCATTGAAAAGGAACGGTTGAGGGGTCACACATAGCAGCATTGGAAGCAAGAGGCGGTAATAAAAAGCAACACGGTCCGCTTCCTCAACACAAGCGGCCACGGTTGGCTGGTCAGCAGCCCTCGGCCTAATCCTGCGTCCGAGGGCAGCGAGCGTTGGTTGCAGACGGCCCCAATTTTCTCCTCAGTTAGATATGATAAACGTGAAAAATTGATGCTGATAAGGAAGGGTCCCGTAACTTCTGTCATAAACGAGCGTAACAGATGGCTGATCATCCGGGCAGCGGCGGCCAGCAGCGGTCTTTCCCAATAAAACAGCAAGAAGCCTCGGATCTTGAACGCAAAATGCGTCTTATCTGCAGCGCAGTCTCCTGAAGTTTCAATTGGACAAGCAGGCCTTTGCGATTCTCGGACAAAATGCACTGTAACATAAGTTCTAAAAATGATTTGCATTCTATTACATGAGAACGTATGAGGCTGAACTCCTCAAGAAAAGTGTTTGAGTTCCTGGTATAAATTCTATGAATGGTGTTTCTGATAGGGAGGAGGAATATCAGCCATTAGTCTTTGTCGTGCTGTATGGCTGTGTTCGCACAGACAAAGCTATGTTCTGAATTTTCCGTTTATAAGGTCAATGTATCAATTAATAGCAGTTGAGGACTTACTCATGCAAAAATAATAGGTTCTCATTCGAATCTTGAAAAAATTCGTTAAAATTAAAAAAAAACGCTTAACCTGCTCCTACATCATAGAGAACGATACTCAAAAAGAATGCAAACTCCTCACAAAAAGTCACAAGTTTTCAAAAGGGGTATGCTAATTTAAAAATCTGACTAAATCCTATTTTGTCCTCGGCCCAAACTGGAGACTCCAATTTATGAAGAGGCGCGCTGCCTTCGGAGAATAAACTGCCGAAGTTTAAATGCAGAATGAAGATAATATCAATGCGATATGTTTATACCCCCTCTCAGATGTCACCAACAAAAACGGGTCACTCCCGGACTATCGAAGCGATCTCTTCAAATTGTCCTGTGATAAAAATCTTTCATGGAGTTCAAAGGACGGACAAAAATGGCGGCAATTTGTTCGAGGTGAGCGTCGTCGGCTAAAAACTTCGTTTGTACGATGACTCGCAACCAAGAGTTCCTTCTTTAACTCATGCATAAACTCTGTCCAAATTAACAGCTCATTTGAATGCAAAGGAAATTCGGTTGATAACTGGCTCGTTGAACCGAAGAAACCCTTCATAAATATTTACGGGTAATATTTCACAGCTAATTGGGCCTAGTCACATTCAAAGAGAGTTTGAAGACACAGAACAATATAATAATTGAGTCTTTTGCAGCACATGCTGAGGCGAGGAACGCCTGGCCACATTTGGCGGCACTCGGGTGACGCTTTGATGTTTTGTCTGCACTCCTCACGTAATGAAGAGCTAAAGCGAGGCAAAATTTGGTGAGCGTACGCCGTATTAAAGTTATAATGGAGTTCCTCCGAGGGAATTACTTTATTTAAGATGCGTGATATTTTGCGTTATTAAGACCAGGCTAAAACTATACGAAAATTCCGCCTCAGTCTTAACGAACATTTGTATTTACTCAACAGAAATAATATTTGGTGTTAGACGGTTTTGAGGAAAGTCTCTCACAGAAATGTATACGTTTGTGTAACAGATGTTTGCTGAATATTGCTCAAGCCATAACAACAACACACGTTTAAAAATTTGATCGAACTAAGTCAACTAAATCCCAGATTTGATTAAATTACATATTAGTTTAAGCCTCCCTGACCACTACAAAAAAATGAAAGGAGGGGAAGACGCCTCCACACACACCCAGCAGGAGGGGGAGATGCCCCCACACTGCACCCAGCAGGAGGGGGAGATGCCCCCACACACACCCAGCAGGAGGGGGAGATGCCCCCACACAACACCCAGCAGGAGGGGGAGATGCCCCCACACACACCC
>JACJUY010000067.1:235544-335977 GCA_014220935.1 Platorchestia sp. MABIK
GGGGAGATGCCCCCACACAACACCCAGCAAGAGGGGGAGATGCTCCCACACAACACCCAGCAGGAGGGGGAGATGCCCCCACACAACACCCAGCAGGAGGGGGAGATGCCCCTCACAACACCCAGCAGGAGGGGGAGATGCCCCCGTATAATCACAGGCGTCGGCGCAACACTCCCAGCGGTGCTGTCGCTAACGAAATTAGCTCCAACGGCTAAGTTCAAAATCTTCGCTAATCCGGGAATCTGCATCACAAGCTCATCCATTTAATCTGTATCGACTTCTCTCCTGCCATGTTGGATTAGGCAACGTAAACGAATGAGAATGAGTTTTCCATTGGATATTCAAGACGAAGCATTTTGTCAGTGAAATTAAATGAGCGATAATAGTAGAAACTGCATAACAGATCAGATGGAAAGATGCTTCATCGATATATAACAATATTGAAATTCATTTTTTTTTAATCAAACCGTAAAACTATTCACGGAGTTAGATAGATGCTTCTCTTCACTTCGATACCGTTTGAAATTGAATAATTTGTATACAAGTGCATTTCGCAAATGATCCGTTAATTAACTCACGATTTACAATAGAACTTGTTAACATGGATGATTTGTCTTTTTCAATAAAACTTGAAAAAAGAAAATTTTTCCACTGTTGATGAACGACCAAACATATTCATTTAAAGAACTTGTGGACAATAACTTCATATAAGACAATAACAGTAAAGTGAACGCATCTGAAAAAATGTTGCCAACACTAATTTCGCGTTATTGATCGTTGAAGTTTTCAAATTCGATAAAACACAAAACATGCGAAAAAAATTTTCTGCGAGCAACCAAAAACAAGTTTGAGTCCGTGCTACAAAATCATGGCAGGCCCATGTTTCTGAGCCACCATCATTCAACCCTCCCTGAGAACCTTTTGCTCGTCAGCACGATGTCGTGATGAAGTAACTCGTGTTATATCATGTAAAGTCAGCAAGAGACGTCTGTGACGATTTGATGTTCCAGCACCACACATGATGCAAGGTTAAACTAGATAAGTTAGATCAGGCCTCCTTAACGATAACGGTGTTTCAAAGAGAGGAAGGAAAAAGGTACCATTTAGTATGGAGTTTGGGAATGCTGAATCTATGTACAAGATGTATTCTCAACAAAACAAAACAGACTATTTAAATTAAAAAAAGAAGGCCTACCTAACTCTAAATAAAGGCTTCATATTTTCCCCCTGGGAGCGCTAACTTTTACAGATGCAATAATTGTATTCCCAAGAAGGGACCTGTTGCCAGGACGATGTGCTTTCTAGCTGGTGAGATTGACTTGTTTAGATTGACAAAGGGTTTTTCTATGTAAAGTTCGCATTAAAATATTACCAAATTGTACGTCCATATTCACAAACAACTTTTGGGGTTAAATAATCATTTCGTAGATTGAACGAGAAGTGTGAGGTTATTTTACGTCAAACAGAAGTTGCACAAAATTGTATTCAGTATTGGACACCAAAATAGTGAAAATTAAAATACCACTCTCTTGTTTTCATCACAACGCAGTAACATGTCAATCGTGCCAATATACAGTATTAAGCTAGATTTTCAATGGCCTTTGCTATTTTTATATGGCAGCAGATACGTGCATTTCACTACTAATAATTGTTATAAAATCCCTTCGTCGCGGGTGGTGAATCATTAAGCAAAGCTATTATCAAAAGCCCAATCTTTCAAAAATGAATCATTTCCTGGTCATATATAAAAACTCTGGTCTTAGCACCTCAAATTAGTAAAATACTATATGCCAAATTACTTAATTTAGCACCAGCGCGTGATTTAGTTAAAAGAATTTCGAAGCAGAAATGAACGGCATGAAGTTATACATAGTTTCGAAACTCATAAAAAAAGGTAAAATACTGTGAAGCAGTCAAATGTATCACTTCACATTCCTGATTCAAGATGACGCCCATACGCGACCCCTAACAAAAGCATGACGGGCGAACACGAAAAACTGTCACGGTCGCACACGTCGCCGCCACCCACACACTGAACTTGTGTCGGCTTCTACAACGTGTGTAGGATACAACGTCCAACGATCCTCAGCGACTAGTCAAAAGTCACCAACCTTCCCTTGCATTTGAAAATGCTCATCACAAGCGTGCTTGCTGTAATCTTCTCACTGCTCTGCATTGCTGACTTGGATGTCGGGAAATGTATTCAAACTTTGTCAATAGCTGCGTGCATCAAAATTTCTTCTAGAGTTTGAGCTGAGAAAGCAAGAAGCTGTCAAAATAACATGGATTTGCTTTCGAGTAAGCGAAACCATTGAGTATATTTCAAAGAAATTTTCTCAACAGAAAGTGTCCGCTTGAATCATAAGCACGAGATACACATACATGCAAAGTTGAAAGCGCAAGATAAAAATGCCAATTGGTTTTATGAATGTTTCTTTAATATTAAATTAGAAAGTTATAGATACTGGAAAGACATGTGCGCATTATGCTAAACATACACTCACTAAAGCATGCATATTTTGCCGGACAGAAAAAAACTTTGTGTAGAATAATGCAAGACTAAAAGTTAGACCTGGGATGCTTACTGTTCCCTGTTTTGAAATGAGGTCATGAGCAACAAAAACTCATTTGAGTGAATTAATGCCAATCTACTATTAATTAATCATTTGAAACGATCCTTGAAAAAATCGAATAGAGAAGAAAGTTTCAAAAAATGAAAAATTTTCTCTCCAAACTTGAATCTATTGCAATCGCATTCCTTAGCAAAAATTTAAACATATTCCTACATCTAAATAAGAGGCTAAAATTGAACCGTTTATGCCACTAAATTCAGGAATATTGTCATATAGCTAGGTCGTGTTTTATTTGTACATTATATATTTTGTTAATTTGAAAACTGCACCACGTTCTTCGGTCAAAGATGGCTAATTGAAGTAAGGAAATAGAAAGAGAACTAAAACACGGCTAAAAAAATGTGAATAGAAGTTTAGGCACACAAAAATAGCAGTATAAAGTATATGAACTTCCACAATTGTCGGTCATAATTGTACAAAATAACTAAAATGTACAGTTACCGAGTGAAAACTCCGAGTGAATTTAAACCACAACCGAGACCTGTATGGCAAATCAAGCCAGAATATTTGAGCCGGTACTGAGCGAGCATTAGAGCATTCAAATGTGAGCGTGAGTCCATCTGAATTCCCCCTTGATTACAGAGTCATGAACTGAATACTTACTAGTAGTTAATTTTCCCAGCACGCAGCAGATTGCACGGAGCAAGACAACGAGAATGGCTCGACCAGCACAGCCATAGGAAATCTTGTGCGGTAAATCTCGACCCGTAAAGAACGACATGGTGTTGGTGATTCGATATGAATGGGCGTCTTAGACTTAGAAATTTGAAAGACTCACAAATCACGAGTGTTGCTGCAAATAATGAATGAAGTGGTGAGCGACAGCCATGAACAGTAAGTATATAGTATTGAACTCGCGAATACTTCACATTCGAGCAATCAAAACTAAACAAAACGAGCATTCAGTTCAAGGAACACTACATGCATATGATGCAGACCCTATTAAAACTTATGGGTTGCTTTGAGAACGAACAAGACCATATAACAAAAAACTGCTGTTTTACTTGCTTCTTGCAAAAATCGGATTTCACAACGGATTGCATTATAAATTTAGGCTTCTCAAATATTAAATTCTGGTTAAACATGACCACAGCAGGTATTACTTAAGGGAAAAACAGTTTTGTCAAGTTTGAATAATTAACAAGATTGGCGTATTGCTTTCACAGCGAGATTCATTAATCTGATTGCAAGCCTTTTTGAAAATTTGCAAACATTTCGAATTCATTCATTGAGGAAACGGAGAATCCACTTCAAGCCAAACGCTAAATGTAACTTGGAAGCGAAAGGTTGCTTTGACGTAATTGTAATACCTATAATCGAAGAGTTGCCAATAATTATAATGCCTATGATCGGAAAAGGTTGCTGCAATATAATTACGAAGATAATGCGCATTGTTAAAAAGTTGCCCATACTTAATACGTTGATTCCATTGCCAGCTCCGCCGCCACAAAGAAGAGCCAAAAATATCTCAAAACGAGCACAACTGAGATAGTTTATTATGCAAAGGATGCATATTTATCACGAGCAAGAAAAATAACGCTTCAAAATGAAGCAATGAGCGAAGTTAATAAAAGGTATTAGATAACTGATTGAGATCATGGGGAGAAATGCTCGAATTGAATCGCTTGAATCAACTATACCTCAAAAATGCCAAGCGAGATTGATTAGTGTGTTCTGAACAACCCTCAAATGTTTAATAAATTAGATGAAATGTTTCTTTATTTTTAAAACAAATAAGAAGGCAAGAATAAGCAACGTAATAGTAATAAAAACGAGGTGCTTTACAGCTCTAGAAGGCTATGTAATCCTTTAAGATTTAATTTTGTAGAAAAATAGTGCCATACAGCACTGTAATGTAACTCTGGTAAACCAGCTGTCAGCTATGTAGCATTAAATAAAGTGCCATTTCCTCCTAAAGTTAGACAAAGCGCTCGATTATAGGAGCCAGTTCTTGAGCAGGTGTGTGTGTGTGTGTGTGTGTGTGTGTGTGTGTGTGTGTGTGTGTAAGCTTCGACTCATATTTTGTCACCCATTTGAGATGACTGTAGAGGATCTAAGGCACCATTTTCCATCGCACGAATTGAGTGACAGGAAAAACTTGATTTGGAGTTATATTGTAGGTAATGTAGCTATACTCGTGGCACCTTAAGTATGTCGGCTCTACCTCAGAAATTAATATTTACCAATCATGAACTCAATAGACACCAAGATACTTTTCAAACGGTTTTAAATTTCACTTACATTCATTCCTTAGGTCAAAGTTCACCAAATTTCCATAACAAGAAATTCCATGAGGGTAACAAGAAAAATTGTTTATTTCCAATAAAGATTTTACACAAACCATCATTGGTTTTTAAAATGTTCTTAAAGAAAAAAGAGAAAAGCAAATCGATTGTCGAAAGAAATGGTTGAGAGAAAAACATAAGAAATACATCCTTCGTCACGTTAATCTAAGTTGGGTAATGCATGTACATATATACAAGTAATAAAAACAAGAAATAAAAGAATCCTAGATACGCGTTGATGAAAATACCCATGTTAGTGCACACTCACATTGGAATACCAGCTTTGCAAATCTGCGTCAAAGATGAAGAAGTTGACATTCGGAACTATTTTCTTGCTACTATGGATCAAATACACCAAATAAGTAGTTTAAAAAATATTTTATCGCCACAAAAATTTACATTTCTCACATATATAATGTTGCCACAAATGAGTTCACCGGAGTCAGATACATGAAAAGGATTGTAGCACTATGCTAACTAAAACATTTAACAACACAGTTGGAGTAATTAGTAAATTTGACGACCTAAATAATGCTGTCATAATGTACACACTCACGAGCGTCAGAAACGAGAGATAACCACAGGAGCTTAAAAATAACATTATACTACATGAATGAGGAGAAAAAAGTTAACGTCAATAAAAGTCAAACCATAAAATAAATTACATCGCTTCAAAATGTCTCAATATAAATGTCCTGAAGTGAAAAACACACATGAGTTTCCCTGCATAAAAGTCTGCACCACACACGAATACACAATTTGACTTTTTGCACGTCAAAGAGAAGAGTGAAAATACGCTGGGTGGTGCACAGCGTGATCTTCACAAAATAATTGAAGGGTAAGGGTATTTAAGTAATTTATCTTCCTTCACACATGAATATACAATTTGACATTTTGCACGTCAAAGAGAAGAGTGAGAACATGATGGGTGGTGCAGAGCGTGATCTCCACCAAGTAATTTAAGGGGCCTCGAGAAGCATGGAACACGCGAGCTGGGTGACGGCAATCACGGTGAGCTGTGACCGCATCATGTGATATGGGGCGGACTGAGTATGGATGCAGCACGCACCGAACAGACAACGGTAAATTGAAGACGTTTTTACAGTGCCACCTTTCGTCGCGCACTTAAAAGGTCATGCATCTAGTCTTGGATACCACGTTCAAACTGTTTCGTCATGTCAGAGTACGACAATATTTACAGGAACATGAATTAGACGAGGTAGGAATATGAATTAGAGAAGGTGTGTTACCTTATTTAGCAAAAATGTGTTTTCTACGCATTCATATCATACGTACCGGCTGCTAGCTGGAGACGCTGATACCATTCCACATCATTGAGATATTTTCACAAAAGTAAGCCCAAACTTGCATTTATAGAAAGGAACGGAGACGAAGGGTCCAGCCACCCCCAACGGGGGGTCGTAGGGTATCAAAATTTTTAGGCATCAAGCCCCATCATGCGAGGGGTGAAAGTCACTGCTGTTCACTCGAGATTTCGTGACTCTCATAATTTTGTGCTCAAATTTTACTCGCGCGCGAATGCGAGAAATTTATTTTCAATCCATGTTTAGGAGTGACTTCAAATTATGCTAACAATTTAACTGCCTGAGAGAAAAAGTGGAAAATATCGAAAAGAATCCTCAAGATGTTTGAATACTAATGTAATGTATGCCCAATTCTCAAGTAGTGAAAGTCTTTGGGAGCAATCGTAAAACACGCATCGTTAATTAGGAATCTTTGGCAGACAATAACCTGAGAAGAAACCATGCATCAATGAAATCAATGTTCATCAATGTTCTGCATGTGCATTCAAAAGCACCGGCCTTCGTTGTGATTGGAAACCTAATGAATGAGGCTCAAGTCTGGACAAGTGAGAAATGGAACTGGAAAAATAAGCAATGCTTTCGGTGGGGAGGCGGCCACGAAAGTACCAGCGGCTGCCTTGGTCAGGAGTCCGACTAATGGAAGTGTCAGAAAACCGCACGCAAGATGACGACCGTAATTGAAAAGGTAAATACTGATTTTATCACTTGAGCAAACAGAGACTTGCCTGCGCGGATTTGCAATGGGCGGCCGTCTTGGCACCAGCGTGTTGTATGCTTTTCTTGGTGTGCGTACTGATGACAGACGTAGGAGTGTTAATTACTTCAACGTAGACTGCTGGTTGATTGAGCCTGTGACTTACACCATTCCCTGAGAATTGCTTAGCCCGCTTTCTTTCCATGAGTATAATTCATCTCACGTTATAGCGTGAGATGAACAATCAAGTTGGGTTGCTTTTTACTTATATCAGCCCATTGCTAGTACTGATTATTGTAATAAATTATCACTCTCTAAAGATCATAAACATATTAAATTATAGCTTTAATTAACCATAACTCATCTTAGCTGTGTGAAAATTTGAAAAAATAAAACATAAGTCTCGATGAAATGAGCTCTAAGTAGACAATTTGACTTTCACATTGTTATTAAACTTAGTCTTTTGACTTAAGAGTAGTTAAAAAACTGGATACTTTGAATTTTATCTCCGCGCACGATAAGCGTAGTGACACGTTAAGGGGTTTCACAAGCGCCAAATTATAGAAACCAAAATTTGGGCAGTAAGAGATAAGGATAGCATCAAATGTGCTCCTAATTCGAGAAAATGTGTTATAATAAATTATATGGCTGAGAAAAAATGACTAAATTCGCAGTTTCATTCACGAGCACGCTTCCTCATCCATGCAGTACTCAATCTGCTGTAGTTATTACTAGAGTAAAATAGCATTCGTGCATTCTCACTAATAACGCTGTTACACGTATGGCAACCACAAAATTTAGGCAAAGCTCTTTTAGGGAGCTGACACAAAAGTACTACAGCGATGCACGAAAATACCGAACTCCGCTACCATGCTAACATTTTGACTGCGACGTGAGCCGCCGGTAGTCACGCAGGGGATTTTCATAATTCTGCTGGCCGATCAGTAATCACAAACTCAGTTCTCACAAATCCTTAATCAAAACTAAACGAAGGCACGATCCATTGAATGTTTGCTATTTTCAAAATTACTCACTAAAATTTACTTTAAATTAGAGTTGAATGTTGAACGTTAGTTTAACCCCTTGCGGTTAACGTGTTTGAAAGTCAAAGTGTACGAAATACAATGAGTAACTCCTAGGATAAGAAAATCTTCATAATACACGCGCACCCATGCGCATAAAATTCCAAAAACCTCGTATGCATTCACTTTGGTGTTTTACGCTGCTCAGGACACGAAAGAGGGTAACTTCAACCATGACGCAGCATATGAGCTGCAGCAAGACTCCATGACTCTTAGAAAGCTGCAGCGCGTCGGGCACTTGAGGCGTCTGTACATCACGGCGGGAGGGACACGAGGAGATTGAATGCACTGGGCACTCAGCTTATCAACCGGCATGTTGTCTCGGCAGCACTGGGAGGTGAGACTTGCCGCGCTCTGGTGAAGAGGTGTCGCTGTATAAATGCTGTCAATATGGATTTTTCTGTAGACGTTGGGAAAAAACCCTCGTAATAAACTGTGATTCTCTTGAAATAAGCCGCTTATATCTACACGTCATAAAATGTCATAAAGAAGAAGAAATTTGACCCTCTCAGCGTATTTCACCTAATAATCCTGAAGGGAAGACGCTGCAAAAACTTGTGTCGGTGCCTGAGAATAAGTGTAGCAGACAGTGAGGCGCACACTGATTCAAACTCGTCGTTTGCCAACACATTGTGCGGAGCGCGGCTGGTGCACGAGCGTCAATAGAAATTCAAATGATCATTGGACTTCAATGACAATAGAACTTAGGAACTGAATGAAGCGTTCACCACTGACAGTAGAACTTGGGAACTGAAGTGTTCACCACTGGCAGTAGAACTTGGGAACTGAAGTGTTCACCACTGGCAGTAGAACTTGGGAACTGAAGTGTTCACCACTGGCAGTAGAACTTGGGAACTGAAGTGTTCACCACTGGCAGTAGAACTTGGGAACTGAAGTGTTCGCCACTGGCAGTAGAACTTGGGAACTGAAGTGTTCACCACTGGCAGTAGAACTTGGGAACTGAAGTGTTCACCACTGGCAGTAGAACTTGGGAACCGTGTGAAGTGTTCACCACTGGCAGTAGAACTTGGGAACCGTGTGAAGTGTTCACCACTAGCAGTAGAACTTGGGAACCGTGTGAAGTGTTCACCACTGGCAGTAGAACTTGGGAACCGTGTGAAGTGTTCACCACTGGCAGTAGAACTTGGGAACCGTGTGAAGTGTTCACCACTGGCAGTAGAACTTGGGAACCGTGTGAAGTGTTCACCACTGACAGTAGAACTTGGGAACTCAATGAAGTATTCACCGATCGCAGTAGTACTTGGGAACTCAATGAAGTGTTCACCAATAGTAGTAGAACTTAGGAACTAAATGTTCATCAATGCCAGTAGAACTTAGAAACTGAATGGAGTGTCCATCAAAGAGTTGTCTCCAAAGGTTAACTTAGCATTAATGTTTCGAAACCCTTCAAAATAGAACTTAAACATGATAGGGACGTAGCTAGTGAGGTGCAGGTAACGATAGCGTTGGAACCATTTCTCAATGTAAAGCGATTTAACTCACGAAATGAAGTACAAAATTAGATTGATCAAACTAAGTTTTTTAAACTTCTCTAACCACAACAAAGGTGTTCTCAACACGTTGACAGCGTATTGGGACATATGTATGTGAACCGCATGGTATATTGCCCATTCATGTACCGGTATAAATGAATTGCTTTTCATCGATTTCGTGACTTTTAAAAAAAATCAATGTTATCATTCGAAGTAAAATGTTATCGCGCAATTATATTTTTCATATTTCTTAGAAAGAATTGGAATGTATTCAAGTAAATGGGTCGATTTCCTAATTCTTCTACTTACAACCTAACCAGACCAACTGTAACAACCACGAAAATGCAGTGAACATGTTAAGAAAGGAAGGAGGAAGGCATCATTTAGATGGTAACGAAGGGAATGAGGAAGATGGTAATGAAGGGAATGAGGAAGATGGTAATGAAGGGAATGAGGAAGATGGTAATGAAGGGAATTAATGAGCCACGAGACGTGTTCCCACACCTTAAACGCATAGAACCAGCAAGAATGAAAGAAGTTCACGACACAAGGAACAAGTTAGAGGTGGAAGTAATAGTTCATGAAAAAAGGAAACAGTTAATGGAAAAATATGGTGTGTAACGATACAAAAAATTGTTCTATTTCAACGAAAAGAAGGCCTACCTAAACTTCAGCTCGAGACTTCGCGCTTTCCTCAAAGCAACGCTTATTTTCATAGGAAAAACAGTTGCATCTCCAGAGGGGAAAATAAATAGAAAGCGTTTTCAGTTCATCCAACAGCTTAATGGTTTAGTAAATTATCGATTCAAACAAATGTGCGCTCGTAAAGGTAAAGGAGATAAAATTTTCGAAAATGACAATGATAACGAAATGAATTTCCATCATTATCAGTAAAATTATTTCACTAGTTTGAAACTCCCCAGCCACAAAATATTATTCACAGGATAATTCTAACGGCGATCTCAAAAGCACTGATAGAAAGGACCCTTCAATATGAACTATACAAAACGGGGAATCTATGCACAAGGTGTGTTCTCGCACAGGACACTTTGCACTCACACATAGAAACAGCAAGTTGAGGAGGAAGAGGAACGAAATACACATAAGAGATCCAGTAGCTAAGAAGGCATGGAAACTAAAAGAAACGAAGAAGGCACGGAAGATATTAGTCCCCAAAGGCCACTTAACAGCTGAGGTAACCTAACTGAATGTTGAATGGAGGTGTCAGTCCCCAAAGAATGGAAATGACAAAAATAACTCACCTAAGCCTATTACCTAACGTATGCCTCCTGAGGGGATGAATACGCATCAAAGGTTGAGTGAGGCCAGAGGTTAGTCTACCAGTTTTTTCTCTTAAACTTCTCGAATGGAGTTGGAGCATGCGTGCCTCATGAACGGGTACCTTCACTCGTAAAGGTAACAACCTCCGATCAAATTTGCCGGCAAGTTTCGATGCAGTAAAAAGACATGATGAGTTACGGCGAGTGCAGAAAGTCGCTTAACGTTTTTCTTGCCAGAATACCTTTTGCCATATGCACATAAATACTTTTATATTTTGCGAACAAGTTCCGTACCGAAGATCGGTCGTGCGCTGGTCTTCTAGAAAACCACATTAATTTTGGAGTTGAGTGAATCAGCGCGTCATTAAGCTTGGGTCATCTGAGTCACGCGGATGCACGTTAACGTGATGGCGTTCGATGAAAGCAGTTACCTAGGGCGATGAAACTGATGCCATGCTTGTGTGCGGTCCGAGACGCGCCACCAACTGTATATAAATAGATGCGCGATCGTAAAGGTGTGTTAGCAACAGAGTATCAACAGATAGCGTCATGTAAACTCTGCGTCAAGACGACGGTCCTGGTTTCCATCACACGACAGCCGACCAACACCGCAAGAAATTTTTGAGCGACCGCCATCGTGGCGGAAGGGCGTCACGATCGGGTGAGACGCCGCTGCTTTTGGCTCGGTAGTAAGCCGAGGCCGTGGCTGGGAAGACCTTCCGGTTAAAACAGGGTGCGCGTTGCCGTAGTAAATGTCAAGTTTTAGTTTATAATCAGGGGAACATAAATAACAGGCGTTTCTAGTTCACCCAACAGCTCAATAGTTTAGTAAATTATCGATTTAAAATTGTGTGCGCTTGTAAAGGTGAAGGAAATCAAATTAACGAGAATGTTCTTTGGAAAACAGGTAGGAAGTCATATATATACCGTTGTTAAGATCGATAATTTGGAATAAAATTGTAACAAAGATTAAACCCGCTACTATGAAGCAAGAGTCGTGTGGAGTGCCGTAGAGAACTTTCAAATACGAAGGTTGAACCGAATAGGAGATGATGTGTGCAGTTCAGAAAAATTAAAATAACACTAGAAGTTCTATCTAGTAAAGTAAGACGCGGGATGCTCCATTTTCATTGTGTTCTTCAAGTTTAAAAAAATTAAAGTGGAGCTCATGTAAAAAAATTCTTAAATTAAAACAATTCTATTTGTCCAATTGTAAATGTATTTAGTGTGCATAATCAAATTTAAAAAGTTCACTAAGAATTTCTTCCATTAAATAATGATAGCGTAGCTTCCAATAGCTTATCATTCTGTTTTCCGATGTTGAAAACAGTAGTCCTGCTAATCTTATATTTCAACATGTTGACCGCAGCGTGAGCCGCCTGTGCACACGGAGGGAATCTTCAGAATGCTGGTGTCCGACCAGTAGTCACAAACTCAGTTTTTACAAATACTCAACCAAAACTAATTGAAATTGAAAACTCAATTTAACTAATTGATTGAATCCAATTAATGTTCGCCATTTTCAAAATTACTGATTGGGCCTTAAATTTAAAAATAGGCTTTAAATTTAAGTTGAGCATTGAACTTCATTTTAACCAATCGCGGTCAACGTTTTAAGTTCATTAGAACACTGAAACCTATTCTTACGTCAATTTTTCCAGGAGTTCACGTTTATCGAACAATGTTAAATTTACTTGTTTCGTTTTGAATTAGTTGATGTTATTATGGGTATATTGATAATATTATCTGAACTAGTTTATAACCATTTTCTGTAAATGCAAAGGAAATCAAGCTATTAATAGAGCATTTAAAGCTGAAAGAATTTGATAGTATTTCAACGTAACGTACCTATGATAAAATCGTAGAACAATTAAGGGTATTAAAATGTTCCAGTTTAAGAGGAAGGTCTTCTCGTTTGTGGATAACCAGCCACAGGAACTCCCAGTTGGTGTATATTCCAGTTTCAAGAGTTATAGTATACGAGGTGAAAAATTCAGCGTTAGATGACATTTCAGATGAACTTATCGAAGCAATAAAGATTAGATAAAAAAAAATGTGCAACAAAGGTGTTCACTAGAAAGGGAGAATGAAAACACCATTTGGTATAGGATTACGAGAACAGGGAATCTATGCACAAGGGGCGTCCCCACACCATACGTGTGAAGACAGCAAAAATAAAAGTAGTTTAAGAAATAAGAAACAAAACAAGAAACAAGTAGTTTTCAGAAGTTCATAAAGAAAGTAATAAGTACTGAAATAAGAACAGCAGTTCACAGGAAAAATAAGGTTCGGAACAAAATGAAAATCTATTCTATTTCAATAAAAGAGGCATCCCCCACCTTCAGCAGGGGACCTTACAGCTTTTCTCTGACAAATTCAATTTAAAAAATACTGAATCAAAACTAAACGAAAACATGATCCAGTTGATATTTGGTATTTTCAACAATGCTCACTACAATTGACTTTAAATTTGAATTGAATATTGAACTTCAGTTTAACCTGCCGCTGCAAGGATATTAAACAAAGAAAACATTGACGGCACACATACTTTTTGAATTTGAACATAAGAAACACGGCGTTACCCACAGCATTTAAAATATACGTACATCGAAGGAATACAAAATAGCTACACACGCCCATTCAAAATGAGTGTGCACATAAAGGCTTGGCCTTTCGGACGCTATGGCAAGGCTGGAAAACCGTAACATTTCGTAAATGCAGAGCCCGTCACGCTCAGGCTGCACCACAAGTCATATAAACGACGTCGGGCGCGTATAACGGGGGAAAAAGACCGAGCTAATCGCTTAGAAAAGTTTCGAATGTCAAAGCGAATAAGAAACGCGCGATTAACGAGGTATCAGTGAACAGCTGGCAGAGGCACCAGTAATATCCATGCGACCGTACGCGGTGCCTCCAATGCGCCGCTGCTGCATGAGGAGGCTGTTGCCGACAGCTTTACGATACCCGCGGGGGGTGAGGTATCGCCTGTCTTTTGTCCTCGTGAAACTAAATAAAAGTCTCACTCTCTAAACATTTTTTGCAATTTAACATCGTTTTAAGAAATTCTATTCTTTGAAAAGACCAATAATATCTTGAAACTGGCTAGGAGTGACATTTGAAGAACACGTACGTCGCCTTAAAATAGATGCGAGTAAACCTTTATAGTGATTACTATTGCAAGCAGAAGCAATGCAAGCCGAATTTATCGTGCAGAACTGTTGCATAATTCGACAGAAGTAACGATAATATAATATGACTTCGGTACTTTCCCCTCATTTTTTACTTTCCGACTAAAGTGATCGTCTATCGAGTCATAAGATTAAAAATACGAGACAGTTGATCCAATAAAAATTGTGATAAGTAGGAAAACGAATCATCATAAATCTCATTATTATAATTATTGTATTCAACTCCTCGTGTGCTGTTTAAGATCTCCGATATGCTAACACTACCATATTTAAGGCTTAACATTCTTTCCCGCTGTATTAAAGAATATTTGCAGGGAAGCTCGGGGAAGTTCAAATTTATTTGGCATAACAAAGTCGCAAAATTTGGTTATTTCGGTTGGCAAAGTTAGCTTTACTGACAAGAGAAAGTGTCAAAATTTCCAAGTGAAATAGTGAAATAACAGTAAAAAAGGTAAATCATGAAGACACTCATAAAGTAAGTTGGTTGCACGTTAGGCCTCCCCCACAAGATAGACATAGAAGTATTAAAAATTAGGCCCATCGAAGAACAAATCTGAACCTACAAAAGGCTCTCGCAAAGAGTGTTGCTCATTTTAGAAGTTACCAATAAAGTACACCCGCTCTCTGAGACACACTGACGAGTGCAGACACTAGCAGTACACCTCTCTGTGCGTAGCTCAGGTATCTTCCATACCATTCGACGAGCGCCAAGTCCCCAAAATACGCTGTAGGACATTACCTTTCAACCCCACCTTCCAAGGGTTTCGGGAAATAAATTTTTCTGAGCGTTTAATGACTGAAATTAGGTGTATGATTTTCTCAGTTTGTAGTATGCATTAACTACTTTCGCCATTATAAGGTCAGCGCATCATGACTCGAATAGGGTAAATATAACTTTATCAGTTTCGAAGATTTAGAAGAGAATAAAATTTCGTTAATCACTGCTCTGTTATCCACATTTAGGGAAAAATAACAAATTACGACATCACTGTACTATTGTTTTAGGACAAGAAGGAAAATCAATACAGTTAAAAACATCATGTAAAAAATAAGCGTTTCGGAAAGGAAACGTAATCCCACACGGATGTTTTTATGATGATAATTTTAGCTACGTTAATTTTTCTTTTTTCCCTAAAGTGAAATAAAGTTATGCAATGTGTTACTTTCCCTTTATCATGATAAAAACAAACGTTTCAGACTAGAAAATGTCATCTGAAACGTTTGTTTTATCACGATATTTTTATTTAAGTTAGTTTCCTTTTTATCATAAAAGTAAGATTTCCTAGCAATCAACACATTTCATTCATATTATTATACTGACATATAAGTATACTATGCCGCGGTAATTTAAAATCAGCATTAATTAATGTAGAACCGCTTCACATTAAGGTAGGACATTCAAGAAATCAATGACACATTACGCAAAAAATGCCACAAAAATTACACAGTGACTAAGGTGAACTGACTGACACGCATGGTTAGAGAACTAGAGCGTAACGGTCCAGCAGTGATGTTTGCAACTGCGCCTAGGCTCAGCAAAATTACGTGCAGTCGCAATTTACTCGACGTTTTTACCATTTATCACTCTAGTTGCTATACACGAGAGGCTTTGGCATTAAATTTCCGGTTAACATGCATACATAACTCGTTCTAATACAAACGCTGTGTTCCTTCCGGGCTGCGAAGATATTGGACTCCTTCCGTCATGCTTAAACTTGCAGCTGAACCCCTTCATAATGGATGTTCAGTTGATGGGCCTCACGTACATAGCGATCGTGCACTTGTCAGCCTCAGCAAAATGTCTAAGTAGTGCAAGTATTCCAATTCAAAATGAACAAAGAGTTGTAAGATTCCCTCTAACTACTCACAAATAAGCCTGCGCTGCAAATCACATCTTGAATTGTTCCCTGGCATAGTGCGAATTTGGTCACGCACTGCTGCCCGAGAGGCACCGCCTGTTGCCAAGGATGATCCATTATGTGCACCCGAGAAACTTTCAGCCAAGCTCAGCCCCAATTAGGAATATGGAGACGATCTATGGGCAAACTTTACTAATTAATCTCGTCTAAAAGTGTGCCCTTTTCGACGAGATTTATGAACGTCCAGCAAGGGATTATAGTCGGCGCAGAAAGAAAATAAATCATGGGGCGTCGTTATTGAATGTCCTACTCGGTAAGTAAATCAGCTCGCGCAGTGCAACCGCGCATTTGTTTGTGACATAGAAACTGAACCAAAGTCGTATACAGCACAGGGATTTTGCAGTAGGTCAGGGTTGCAAATATCAAATCTCATTCTAAGCCAAAATTAAATTTCTTGACTTAGCACTGAAGACGAAAATGAAATTACTCGCAATCTGTTAAATTAATGAGAGAAGTATTCTGCTCAGATTTTTGCCTCAAGCTACTTTATCTACTTCAGATCATGAAATAATTTGTTCAACAAAAAAGAGAAATCGGAATCATAAAGATCAGGACAATGTTGTAAACTTTCTAAGCGAATATCAGAAACATTTCACCGACCGCTCCTTGTCAAGAGGGCATTCCAAACGCAAATGCTGTTTCTAACTAAAAAATGTCTTGTAAACCAATATGCTGTTGTAAGCACAGACTCGCATGCGATTTGTTTCCTGAATGAGAGCAGTTCTACTGACACCAAAATCAAGAAAAGTCACCAGATATTCGCCTCCACAAGGTGAATCGCCAAGAAAAAAGTCTGTATTTCCGGTACGATTACACTCAAAATCACCCCGCAAACACTCTCCTCCGTTCATAACCGCCAATAATGGAAACCCAAAAACACTTCAGAGGGAGAAATGACAATCAAATCAGTGAAATACAACAAAATTGCCGGAGTTATCACAGCACTTGATGGATGCCAGATCCATTTTCTCGCTTAAAAATGTCGCGGTAGTGTCACTAACGTTAAAGCCTAGTGTGTTTTGCTAAGTACATATGTACATACAGAAACCAAACACCATGCCCGAAGCGCCTGGATATTTTTCGCGCATCATAAATCAATTTGTCCCTCGCAGCAAATATTTGTGAAACTTCAATTCTGCGTGGTTGTGCATTTGCACAAGCACATGCTCGTGTTGCCTTAAGGATGGGCGCAAATACAAACAGTTTCCCGCGTTAGCTGCACAGCAAAACTGCTCATGAATCCCGCCCGCGTCTGCAAACACTCCAATTTCACGGGCAATACCATAAAACCAAGCTCAGCCACAGCGAATATACTTTTCTCGTGAAAGCCTGTGCTTTCTGAACATTTTTGAAATATATGTATACAAGGTATGTGACGAGCAGAGTATCTGATTTCTTTACAGAAAATCAAACACACATGGACAAACAGGATCGGTGCTCTCCTGATTAAAACTCAATATTAAGGCAATTTTCTGTATAAATATAGGCTTCAGTGAAGCATCCAACATTTTTGGTGCTGATAAACCTTTGTTTTTTGTGGCATCGAGAGAGAGGGAATCGGCATCAGATAACGACACGGCTCTTTTAAAATAACATTAGATTGAACTGGTAAGTTATTCAAAAGATTATAGAAACAACAAGATAGAAGAAGTTAGTGAAACACGATAAAAGTTGAAAAAGAAAATAAACGGTGAGGAAGAAAGGGCAACATGAAGGGTGAAAAAATTGAACCATAATGGAACAAACAACCTATCCTACTTAAAAAAGGCAGGCCGATTCATCCGTCAACTCCGGCTCTTACATCTTCCCCCTGGGAGCGCTAACTCTAATTGATACGATTGTTTAATCCCTAATGAAAAGTTAAAAAAGATATCAGCATTGAATGTTAGTAATTCGGGACAGACCTTGACTTAAGAGCTCGAAAATTGAACACAAGAGCCTTATTCTCGCATTTAAGGTCGGAAAGCAAAACGCGTTTCCTCCGACGCCAAAAGAACGAGTTTCAAATGTGGTTTCGAGTGTGTAGGGGTGAGTTTCTCCCGAGGGCAATTATCGGATAACACTATTAGGAAATCTAGGTTCCCTGACTCTAAATGAAATATTAAAGTAGGGACCAGCGAATTAGAAATTAATATCAAGATGTTCCAAAATTATTTCAAGGGCCTTGATCTAGATGCTGGTCACCCACAATAAAAAAGAATTGAAGTGATAACCGTACCCTCTCGCAAAACACGTACGAAAGAATTCTACGTTTGGAGAAAAATATCCATTTTTCTGATGTTACTAAGGTCTACCTGTGACCGTTATAGTACGATAATTATCACAGACATACTAATACAGGCAAAGAAGCAGGCCTCGAAGCTACGTCCAATGACAGCTTACTGTAACTGTAAGGTAAACTCTTATTAGTACGAAAATGACAGTAAAAGCAATAAAACGCAACATACATTTAAACATAACCCAAATAGCTTTCTGTATGAAGCAAAGTTGATTTTGCTACGAGCATTTAGGTTTGCGGCAAAAGAGATTTAAGCAAACCACGTTAGATCAAACTAGGCTTCTAAAATTATCCACCTTACTAGCGTACATCATTCTCCGCTATTTGAAACTCAGATATCCCATCCGTTTGTACAGAACTCTGAGTTCTCGGCTGGTGCATGTCACTGCAGGACAATCAGCGAGAGCGACTTTCTAAAAAAACTAACGTGCAACATGTATTTCGAATACATTGAAGAACTTTCCCAATTGAATTGCATGACACGTTTATCTCATTTTTCTACACTAGAATGCAATTCTCTACTACTGGAAACGAAACATTTGCTTCGAAAATAAAATATCCGTTACCTCGACAACTATCATCAAATTCTGTTCTTGCTGCGCAAAACTGCATTCCGAGTTAAAAAACTAGAAAATTAATCAATCGCTGCCTCGAATAAGCACGCACATCCGCTGAGTGCGCCCCAGCGTAAATACACGATGAGCGTTCGTGCCGACGGAACGATTAGCTGCGAAGGCGACAAAATAGACAAGCTTGCGAGGTGCAGAAGTCGGAATGAGTAAGTTGGGTCATTGAGGGCCACAAGGCGAGCATTTACGGTCACGACTGCCACCTTATCAGATCAATTGGCTGCAAAAGAGCAGCGTCGCCTGAGTGGAGTTGTAGCCGAGACAGCGGGAGGCCAGGCGTGCAGAGATGGGCGTTTGTCAGAAATGCGCTCTGGAACACCTTAAGTGCTCACGCAGCCGCACAAAACTGATACCAGACGGGGACTTCTAGCGCTCGTGCATTGCGCTTGTTATGAAGAATGACTCGCACGTTATCTGAGCCGATCAAATTGAGCCGCACAAGTTCAAAGAAAATTTTGCAAGTAGCTGTAATGTAGTGAGTGAAACAACCAGTTTGTATAAGAGCTATAGGAAGAACGAAGTAGCAATTCCTGACTCACATGGGAAGGTAGAATGTTTGAAACATATTTTTAAAAACAAATATTTGGCACATTGTATCCTACAGACAAACGAATTGAAACTTTGACAACAATTGGACACTTTATAATATATACATCGTTTAAAAAATGCCACCCCCACAGCAAGTCTTTTTCAAATATCATGGTGACTGCTACGTAGATCTTCCCCAATGTCAATGAGATTCGTGGTCAATGAGAGTGCATCACTTGTGGAGACTGCCCAACTTGTTTGACCTAAATAATATCCCAAGCCACGGAAAACACGTTGATTGTGGCGGGTTAAACCGAAGCTTAACACATGAACTCAAATTTTAGTCAATTTTGACGTTCAGTACTGAAAACGACAAACATTAAACGGATTGAGCCTCCAAATTATTTTGATAAATAGTTTAAGAAAATTAAGTTTGTGTTTAGCGTTATATTAACTGCATAACGAAAATTCTCTCATTGACCACAATTGGATTGCGCTGCAGTCAACTAACAACAACCAACCAGCAGTAATCAAACCTCATGGTTTGCCATTGCAAATTTCAGCCACCATGTGTTTGAATTAACTCTGTATAGTTTAACATTTAACAGTTGGGTTCCGGGCCGCAGGTCTGGTGGGGTTAAACGAGCCTCAATTCCGAAAGCACGGACAATTGTAAGAAGCGCACTGGAGTTGTGGCGAGTGGCTCCAGACTTCGTGCTGAGAGCATGGGTGATCAGAGGTGAGTTGTGAACATGGAAACTGAGCGCACTTAGGAGAGATATTGAATCATATTTAGTGAATCTAAAACGTGTAACTGCAAATACGTTCCTGTAATAATTCTTTCGATTTGGATATAATAACACATTTTACATGCACAGAAACGTCTTTTATCGTGAATAAAGACTCATTGAGAAACCTAGTTGTACACCTTCAACTCGAAATTATTCCGTGCAATCAAAATAAAGACAGCCATTGTATGTCATTGATTGTAAATCAGAGCGTAAAGAAAACTGAGCTTAAACATGACATCTTATAATAAACCTTGTTCATGTTTTTATATAGAGCCAACAGAGGGTGCATAATCTGTAATTGTACTCAAATGAAAGGGAATTTCCTGGACTTACAGCGTGAGTTTGGAAAATTTCAAATGATACCTGGTCAATAACGATCATCCAACCATGAATTAAAATTTGTAAAGTTATGTATGAGTGTTCAAAGATCTACATTTAATTAATTGCTGAGCTCCATGTCTCTGAGTGATCAACGAATGAAAAATGAAATTCACTCATTACACTAGTAAATTGCCGGCAATATTTTGAACAACAATTAACCCATGGTTAACTTGTGAGTGCAAAGCTAGTAATGTTAAGTCAGCTATTCACTATACATTCAGCAGCTTTGTACGAAATACAGAAAAGAGGAGATTTATGCAATGGTTGTGCAGTGACCAGTAGCGCAGCCAGGAGGAGGGCCACGGGGGCCATGGCCCCACGAAATGTTAACCAACAACACAGTGGGCCAGTTTCAGTCGCCGTTTTGAGTAAAATAATAAAAAGATTGCTGATAATTAATGGCTGCCCCCCCTACTGAAATTTTCGGCTGGCTGCGCCACTGGTAGTGGCCGTGAAGGGTCAATCGAGCTTGGGTTTTCAATGCTTTAAGACGAGCGAAAAACTAAAAAGGTTAGTGTAAGAAAACACCACAATTAATAATGAAAATTATTTATGTTAGTTAAATCATAAGATTACAGTGTTGACATTTCTCCATAATGACGTTTTTGCAAAATATTTCAAAAGTACTTCTGAGTTTTTTGTTTTACTAAACATCGAATAACATAATGCGGGTTGAAAATTTCCGTTACAAGCAAGAACACAATTGTAGAGAACGGATATTCAATGAAATTTTTGTTTAAATTTACAAATAAAATGAAATTAGAAGATGCGTCGTGAATAGAGCAACACTTGCCTGTTCGATTGAGAAAGCAAACAATCACTAAATTATAGTTATTTTTATCAAAATAATTTCATTCTTTTCATTGTTCCCTACCATGAAAAATTATAAAAAAACTCTAAGTATAGAAAACTGCAGTATCTTTAACAATGAAGTAACTCAATTACACGACGCGGATGCCGCACAGCTGAAAAATTTCAGCATACTTTAGGACATTCATAATTATTACCATTGTGTCAATGCACTTTCATTCCCAGCACAACCTTATGAGGCAACGAGTGCGCAGATGCGAGGCTTTGCGCAGCGTATGTAAGGGCAGGGCAAAGCTGGAACGGAACACAATGTACAACAACGAAGGTGGTGCCCACGTAAGCCAACTGCAGAGGCGGGCAAAGTCTTTAGTGTCCATCACCACGAGAAGATGAAATTCAAGGGAAGACTGAAAACGTGCGCTTTTCAGCGGCGGTAAGACTGCAGTGCCTGCACAAGGGTCAAGTCGTCGCAGGTCTCGAGTCAATGATATTCGGGGCGAGTAATTATGATATGGTAATGGCGGCAGTTTTGCACGCCTTCAACAAGTGTCAGCCCACGATTACTGGGGAAAAGTTTCGTGCTTAAGAGCACTTAACAAAATGAGCACATTTTTGGTCGGGTCTGCGAGGCGTGCGCATACATGGGCGGGAGTCTATCAAGGACTATGCGCCAAATCAAGGTTCTGCTTTCAGTACAATGTCATTTCAAGGCTATAAAATATGTGTTCTGTGTTCTATATAAAATGAAAATTTTGTACAACGCATTCCTCTTGTTCAAACGCTTTCTGCTTTCAGAGTAACGTCATTTCAGAGCTGCAAAAACAGGCGGTTTTTGAACAGAGGAATTGCAATAATACAGAGAGTGAAGGAGCCAACATGTCTCTATTTTAAAATTTCAATTTTCTCGACAATCACTGAATCAAATTAAGTGAAGCAAAATGCAATATTAAGAAAAACATTTTAACTAACGATGCTGAAATGTTATCCAGGTTTTCAATTCATCATGCGCACCCAATCAGAAAACGGGAAAAGAATTTCCGACTTGCTTCGTGCTGAGGTCGACCCGATCATTCTATAAATGGTTGTTGGTGTCTCATTGCGGACTGTACACTGATTCAATTCAAAAAGGTAATAGAAATGCCCGACAGTGTGAAAAGAAAACCTGGCAGAGGGGGGACAAATAATAAACAAACAAATGGTTTCTTTAAGGCTTTGGGCAAAGATTTTGAAAGATACGACTATATCAATGCTGAAGACTGCTGTAGAACTTAAAGTTTTAAAACCAAAAGAACGGCCGCGCATCAGAACTTGGGCCTTCATTCCTACTCTAAGACGTCAATACACTTTTTGACGAAGTTTAGAAAAACTAGGAGACTTGGGTGGTCCAAGAGAGTCCTGAAACACTTAAAAACTCATGGAGTGCCCTAAATGTGTTCTCAGACTAGAAAATGTTCTAGGTGGACGCCATACCTCTCACTGGACGTTTCATAGCTTCAACAGCTAAAGTCAAAGGCTCTCGTTGAACTAAACATCCAGCGTAGCTAATGCTCACTGGCGTGGTTGCCTCCGTCGCTGAAAAGTTGGCCTAGCATATTTTTCAAGGTTGGAAAGAAAATTGCTTCTGACGAGCACTGCAAGGAGCTGAGGTATCACGTTTTCTGAGGCTGAAGAAAGAATACCCTGAGGGAAATTGTGTACAGACCCAGGAAGATGCTCTTCAGCCACACAGCAAGGAAAATCAGAAATTTTACAGAGCTCATATACAGGCTGTTTGCAAAAAAATGGACAGGGTGCCCACTGGCCGATATATCTTGATGATACCGGAACCACACAACAGTTAAATTCTGATTTATTTCAGGTAACAAAGGTATATGTATATACATATATCAGTCAGTGGATACACTTTTTTGTGGGCACCCTGTAGAATAGATACAAAGTGAATGAACAGAGTTGTACGAAAGTAAAAAAGTAAAAGGATGAATAATGATGTCGATTTAAATGAAAAAGTTATTGCACAATAAGAGAATTTTGTTCGAAAAAATTAAATTGAAAAAGCTCATCGAAAAAGTGAGGCAGATTAGTTGTGCAAAGTGTTGTTCCTGAGTTTGTAGCGCGTATTCATTCTAGCAAGGTCTGATTTGAACAATTTTGTTACTTCTGTGTGTAGGTTAGGCATAGGAAATTCAAAATTTAGATAATTGCAAAAAGGGCAGAAATAAGTAAGCAACTTAACATAAGGAAATTAATTATTGCAGGAGTACAGCCGATGCACTCAAAAGCCGTCTCGCTCAAGGGCAGAATTCTTTGGGATTCCTTGTTACGAGGTACTGCTATAACGAAATGTGCACCAGTGGCGGTCTGAGTTGTAAGAGAATTTTGTGGGGCTTCTTATCTCCTGTGACGAAATGGACAGGAAATAAGCAAGGCTTACACGATGAATTTGATGAGCCTTAAATGCAGCACCTAAATGCCTTCATTCAGAAGGTAACAAGACATGATACACGAGTTCCACGGGTGCAGAAACAGTCATCTTCACAGCTGTAACCTTCGGAAGTACGCACGGCTTATAAGCCGGTAGATTTTCGGCATCAAGGCTACGTCTTCTTCATGAACAGTTTTCTAACTTCTCTTAACGCTTATTTTAGATGACATCGATACTTCAGAAAAAAGAGTAAGGGCTTCTGTGAAATTAAGATACAGGACTCTTAAGAATAAAATCTGAAATAATAGCTGGATATTCAATTGGAGTTACAACGAAGAAGAAATCAATTAAAGCAGAGGTTCAGCAAAAAGGAAGACAAAGTCCTTTCCTCCTTGTGATGGACAAGATTACACAAAATTCACTCCACCATTTTGAACATTTATCACGCGAAAACTAATACAGCTCTGCACTGCAGTAGAGAGGGACTTCGTGAGAAGATTTAATCTACAAAGGCCATCCAAACATTGCATTAATGCAATGATTTCAAAATTCACAGATTTCGGCTCAACAGCAGACAAAGAACGCTCAGGCAGACGGAGATCGGTAGGAAATGCTTGTGTAATTCAACGAGTTTCATTGAGTGTTGCAGAAGATTTCAGTATGTGTAATTTAACATGTGTGCATGAATAATCCAATGTGTGTCATTGAGTGTTGCAGCAGATTTCAGTATGTGTAATTCAACATGTGTGCATGAATAATCCAATGTGTGTCACTGAGTGCTGAAGTAGATAAACGTTCCTAATACTCTCCATGAGCTAAAAAGAATATCATCGAAGAAATTAACAGAATAACATCAGATATTTTGAAAAAGTTATAAATAATACTGCGCATAGAATACCCTGAGTTTAAATAATAATGAAGAAAGTTAAATGTATATCATATTTAAATAATGAAACTTTGAAGATTTTCTCTTTCATTTCATAAGCAACAATTTTTAAAGCAGTATTAGATGCCATACAATAAACGTTAAAATGGTGAAGCGACTTTTACCCCACCCTGTATTTCCCACCGCACGCGACAAGTGACGCGAGAGGCAGGTCGCTCAAAATGTGCGCCGCAATTCGAGTCTGTAACGTGTCCAACAAGAAGCTACGGCGCGCTCAGAACATCTGGAGCGGAGGCGCAGACAATCACGGTTCAATGGAGACAAAGTGGCGGCACGCCTCACCACTGCTGATGGCAGCCTAACGCGGCCACTGAACCTCTTCAAAAACCCTGATAAACAAACGGCCCGATGAAGCCCTACACTTCCGATGAGCATGCCGACAAATCGATCATAAAGACAGGAACCCTCGCTTGCTGGAACGAGACTGCATGCTATATTGGTTCGATTGGATGCCGAGATGCTCTTGCTTCCAGTTTTTTTCGGCCCAAAAAGAGAATTATTAGTGGAGCACACGACTCGCATTAGATGCTCATGAGAGATGACTCTTCATTCTTGACTAAAAAATTAATTACTTCGATAGTTAAAACGATTTCACTGCAGTGATAGAAATTGGGCGGTAAATTATACATATTTGGTAAACACCATTGATGCAAATGCGTTCCAAAGATACGGCCTTCCTTCACAAAATTTGAAAAAATCAAAGGTTCATACAAAGCGTTACCCCAAGGCTCATTTTGAGTTACTAGATTATTTCAACTGTAAAAATTGGATCATCCCAAAGCGGAAGAAATAAATTTATTTAAAGCATAAAGTGAAATGAAACAAATCAGACTTCACAGAAGGAAAAGGGAATAACCTGGAGAATAATCAGCAATTAGTATACCAATTTTGGATCATGAGAGAACTTAAGAATGATTTGATGTAGAAAAAAATTAAGACATGCGTGAAAAACACGAATAAACCTAACCGTACGGTACCCTTTCCTCAACACAAATAGTATTTAAGGCGAAAACTATGATTTAAAACAAAGAGAGTTTCACAAACAATAAATGAAATTTAAAGAACATCGTTCAAGTAAACATTCACTCCACTTAGCTCAGGGCAGAAACCTACAAACATTTTATTAAATCAAGAGTTAAGAAAAAAGCTGGTCATCAAACAAGCTATAGCATTCAATCATAGTTCAGTTAGTCGGGCGTTATAAATGGACCTTATATATAGTATTAAATTACCACAAATTGAAAGCGCATATTTCTTCGATCAATTAAAGTACGGTAAACATTAACTGTCAAGTAACTTCAACCATTTGCAAGGGAAAAGCACTTGATTCAAGTATATTTTTTTGCCCTTTATACACAATCATAAGAGCTGAGGAAATAAGATTGGCTGCAGGAGCGAGGGAGGGAGGGCCGCCTATGCAGCAGTAAAATAGAGGCGGCGAAGGGCGCGAGGGCAGGTGTGCTGAACGACCGATAAAACGCCTCTAAACGACCGCTGCTGTCGGCGTTCCAAGCGGCGCTGGCGCTGCAATATGCAGCGAGCGCACGCTCTGAATAAGAAGTTTCGAACACTTAAATATTGCGCGTCATGTAAAGAAACGAACATGCAAGGAAGTTTGCGGCGCTCCCCTGTAACACGACGGAGTTTAAGGCTTCTACCGTCTGCAAGATCGACTCAATTCCCACGCGTAACTACTATAAACAATTGATTTTCAGTTTATCGAGAAACGAGAAAGAATAAGCTATCCATATATTTTATAAAGTTTTACGAGGAATTGAATTATGGAGCTCCGATATCGCATTAAACATTCTTAAAGGAGACCACCACGAAAAGAGAGCATTAATGAAAAATAAGAAATGAAGATTTCAGCTAAAAATAACCTAAAAATTCTGATACAAATGATGTAAGCTTAACTTAACACGTTGACTGCGATGGGTGAAACTGAAGTTCAGAATTCAACTCAATTCTGAATTCAAAAGTTGTTTTAAATTTTATAAATACCAAACATAAACCATTAAATACCATTAATTTTAAAAGATTGTTTAACACTTTTTCTAAAGATCCATCGATGGATCGTTTCCCAGCAGGAAAAACTTAAGCACGACCTACCGATGGGTCGCATCGCAGGCAACGTGTTAATTAAAAGACTAGTAAAAGTAGCACTGAGCAAGCTCGCGTGGAACAACAAAAAGAGAACGTGTACGACAGAATATGAAATTTAGCGACCAATACATTTTGAAATAAACGAATCCAATCAACTGGTATTAGAAACCATCATGAGAAAAACAACCGAACTACCGATACATGATGAGAAAAATGATGCAAGAAACTACCTATTAAAATGAAAGGGCCTGACTCAAGAACTGCCGCAAACCAATGCCATGAAGTACAGTATTATAACTATTTTTCAAGACAAAATTTTTCGCAACGAAACACCTTACCACGGTATCCGAAAATTTCTTCCCTCATTTCACTTGGATGCTTCGTCAAAAATCCCTTCAATGTCTCAGAGACAAGACTGGTGGCATTTCAACTGTGAATACAATTTTGTTCTGAAAACAGAGAAGTTTGATTTTCAATTCAGTTGTAAAAACAATTGCATAGTAATCGAAAATATTCAAAACAAATTTTACAAGGCCAGCGAATGTGAGTACTATGTAGTTCAGTATTTAATGTTGTTTTTGTTCATCCCGTAATATATAACAGTAGTTAAGGAAGGATATGTAGCATCTGTTCAGAGGTTAAAGTGAAGCAAAATGATCTGTAGCAGAAATAATGCCGCCACACGATTGTAGCAGTTCGCGTGTTTAGGCATTCCGAATAAAGAAGGGTCTGCATGGTACGAAAACTTTCTCTCAATTGGCAAGAGCATGGCGAAAATTATCGGAGCAAATTTATCATCGAGGGTTTCAAACGGCATTTTTACCAGTATCACTTCATTTGTTCTTTTCTTCCACATTGCTCCTCATCGTCGCTAAATTCACGTGATTATGGTGTTCTCCAACATAAACTTGGCATGATTTCAGAGCTCAATTAACTTGATAGAACTCCTGCCGGCATTCCAAACGCTACAAGCAATTAAGACCTGCTTTACCCAGACCTTATTTCTTCGACATAATGCGGTCCTGTGCCCATGTTTCACTTTAATCAGCTCTTCCTGTACAATTTGGCTGGTACACGCGTTCCAGGTCTAACTTGGACCATAAAATATTGCTCGCAAATGGCAGTAAAAATTACAGCCATTCAAAGCCGTGATGCAAAGCGCACTAATGCAAGCGCTAATGTAATTCCTACAGGCAAATAAAACATCATTACAGCACAGTTGAAGCAACTCACGTTGAATTAAGCCTCATTTCGAAGTTTACGGCCGTTTCTGTGAAGCGTCACCTACATGACACTTCTTGCTAAATTTATTTTCCGTTTCCAATAGCAACTTACACACTTATTGCGAGTTGCATCGTGCAAATTAAATCGTATGGAGTGGACGTATGCATGAGACAAACTTATGACTACAATCTTGAGAATACTTGTGCGATGTCTGTTGAGTGTATTCTCTCCAGCTAGCTCCAAAGTGTGGACAAAAATAATACTGAATTCTGCAAGATTACAGTAATTGAAGTTTGAGTTAAGCAGATTACATTCCAAGTTAGTTTGAGCCTCTCTAACGACAACAACGATGATCCCAAGAAAGGAAGGAGGGAGGCACCAATCAGTATGATATTGAGGGAAGGAATCTACACACAAGATGTGTACCCGCAACCTCAACAGTGGAACTACAAAATGAAACAAGTTAATGAAACGAAATCGAAGTTTCAGAAGAAAGTAATAGGTGATTGAAAAAAAGACAGAATTAAATTGAACAAAATTAGTGCGTAATAATGGATAAACTGATTATTTTCATCAAAATAAAAGCCTACGTACTTCTGAGTTCGATACCTCTATTCCCATAGATTGCATCACCCTGAGGGGACATAATTCCGTATGTGAACAAATTCTACTGTCCAGTTTTCTGAACAGAGTAACGGTAAAATATTTGAATTAACAATAGTAAAAATAAAAATTGGAAAATGTAGTTCTATGAAAAAGCTACAAGAATTTCATTTGTATATTTATACGCTGAAATTGGTTTCCTTTTCTCTAGAATAGATCTTCAAGCTACTTTATTCGTGCAATTCTTACAAAAATAATCTTTTGGCCTTAGCTAAACTTGTCCTAATACTAGGCATGAATTCTAGGCGTTACATGTGTGTGCTCTGGGCTGCTTTTACTGTTCTTTTAAGTTCGAAATCCAGTTCGCTCACATCATTTGTATCAAAATATTATGTTATGTTCAGTTCAAATTGACATTTCTTAAATTTCATTAGTACTTTCCTGTCGTAGTGATGACTCCAAAGTCAGAACAACTCGAAAGCTGACATCATACAATTGAAAAATTCTTTATTCATGAAGGGATTTTTTTAGTTTTAAATTTGTTTGAATTTTGAGCTAATTTTTTTAAAGTAATCATGGCGCCCATTCGTAAAAAATTTTCCAAGAATGACAACCGCAATATAAAAATGAAGTTCAACATAAAACTACAAGGAAAATTAAGCCAAAAAATTTGAAAAAATCATTTATAAAAACTCTAATCGATAAGTAAACGAAAAAGGAAATGGAGCTAGCATATAGTTTCAAGTTTTTTCTTGAATTTTGCGTACATGAAAAATTGATATAAAAGAACTAGAAAAATATACAGACGTATTACTGAGAGTAGGGCCTATCAACGCAATCAATGATACACAAGCTAAAATCGCAAATTTTGCGTTCACAAACATTTCATCAATATTTGATTCTCCTTCCTTCGAAGTTTTGTCAAGCTTTTAAGAGTTACTAATATTAAAAAATATATATTTTTTCAATAGTGAAGTAAAAATTACGAACAAATAAACAAATAAACATCAAAATCAAGAATCAGTCCCAAAATCTTGATTTAATTCCCACAGAGAATTCAACAGTAAGATGAATTATTTTTATTTTGATCTCATGAACGGGAAATAAAACTTTTAACAGTATTGAAAATATTGAAATACATTTTTCATGCAAACTCAAGATTCGAAACCGATTAATAACGTTTAAACATCAATAACATCAAAATAACGGTTACTGGTGTTCGGTGCACGGCTTGAAACTCATACAAAGTGCAGCGAAGTCAAGCAACACAGCACCAAGCGTCAACAGATGCATTTCCCGAACATGAGCTCCCATGGGAAGGTTGATATTACAAGCAATATATCAATGCTAGACAAGGCTGCCATTCACAAAGTTTCATGGGGCGCCGAACAATACAATTTCGCTCATAAGTCTTGCCTGCGGGGACTCGCCCGTATCCTCCCCTTGCACTTCACTGAAGGGTAGCTATGCAAATGTGTGGACTCCGTTAGCGCGGGGCTCCCTTCTCTTTTCCTATTATTACACGAGCCCCGTTTCGATAATCATTGTGAATGCGTTTCACCCGATTATGATTTCAGTCAACTATGAAAAAAGATGAAAATAATGATAAGACATAGTAAAGTAGTACATGCTTCGGGAATGAAATGATATAATACGAGCCGAGTTGGTGACATTGCAGAAGCCTCTTTGCAATAATCGTCGTGCATGTATTTCACCTGATAATGATTTCATTCAACCCCTAAGTAGAGGTAATAATAATAGCAATAACAATACATGAAAGAGGGAGAATAGAATATGCTTCAAGAATGAAATAGAATATTACGAGCCAGATTGTTGACGAAATCGCACAAATGCAAGTGGGTGAAATCAAGCAACTACGCATTTTAAAACGATGGAAATAACCAATACAACAACTTACGCTTCACTCTGAACAAAATGCGAACACGCAGATTTTCTAAAGTCAATTTATTCCCATTTTTCATCCATTCATTTAACTCATGAACGTAACTACGGCTTACATTCATATTTCAAATTTTAAGCGACTTATTAAGTGGATAAACGTGACTCAATAGCAAAAGGAACATGAGCTAAAATATGAACGTGCTGAGCCGTGGTTTAACTAACTGCCATGGTTCTCAAAAAATTTGTTTCTTTTTGGCACATGCCTTTCTCCTACCTCGTGATGATTCCTCCACCTTGGATGATGTGATGAAATCTGCTCTGAAATTTACAAGTTGAAATTCGCATCTTGGATGTGAGAAATTCAGTTTTCCACCAGATGAAAGACACGAACGCTGATTGGCATTTTTTGCTGTCTTGGGAATGCAGGCGTGACGACAAGCGAGGATGAATTCAAATTTGTAAACCGTAACAAAAACACAGAATCATACGCTTAATCATGAAGAAGAATTGGGAAGCTGACGAAAAGGAAACACAACATACCCGTCACAAGAAGTGTGATCATGATAGCCTCCCTCTAGCAGGTATAACAGCATCATGTTTAACTTGTTGAACCAGAATTGAGCCAACTCACCAAATTTGTTTACCGGGTTTCTGAAGTGAAATCTTGCTCAGTATTCTAAAATGCTTTTTAAATCTGACTACCTCCACTGCACTCAAGTGATAGAGTAAGTTAAGAAGAAGGAATTCTTCTACAATTCTGGAATTGGTGAAGTGCAGGTGTTCGGATCAGTGTTGATGGAGTACCATTAGTTCTTCAAATTTTAATGACTCAAGTCTAAAAGAAATCTTGAAATTTGCCTTTAGTTAATAGTATTCCTTTATTGCTATGCTTCAAATGCACAGAGTGACATGAAAATAATTTGATCGACATTAGTCTAAGAGAAATCTTGAATATTGTTAAAAACATAACCTTTTACCAAGCGGGTAATGCGAGGGCGTGATACGGAAATAATTTCGGCATTCAAGCTTCTAGTGAAAAAACAAGACGAACAAATTCTGATTTAGAGATAAAATGAGACTTAACTAAAAATCGACTATGAAAGCGTTGCATCACTGCTGATTTGAGGGAATTAAAGCTGTTGTCTTGATCTTGAGCTTGGAAAATAAAATAAAACCCGACGAGAACTTATTTAAAACAGCTCAAGGCGAAAATTTTTTCATGTCACACTGTCTTGACCTATCTAAACGTTCACTAGCACTATATTAATGAAGTTCGTTTTATTCTAAAACAACAAACAAATTTCAAACTGATCGAACGAGAGTAAAATGCGAATTAAATTTGCGCCACTTCTAACCCAGAACAAATAATTCTATTCCTTCTCCAAAAAAATCTATTTTGCATTTTACATACATCTGAATTCATAATACCGTTAGCATATTCTTGTGCGTGCTGTGATAGGAAAGGAAATGTTGAACACGTCCGAATTTCCTCACTTGATTTATACGGAGTTACCTGCTGCACACGCGAAGAATTCACTCTCTCTCCTAATTATACGGTGCAAGTAGCAGCGTTCGCTTTATAAAGGCGTCTCCGTAAGGTCCCATTTAAGGTTCGAGCGCTAACTGAAGCGACGAGAATTAAGCGGGTCACCTCAGCCGTACATAAGCTTCTGTAAATTCTAGCGTGTCGTCCACGCACCAGAAGTGAAAGTCAGAGCTGGGGCGAACTTTATTAACAGTCCCAATTATCGGGCTTATCTTTTGCATGCACGGAATGTGGATAACGCGAACACCTCGGCAGGAAAAAAATCAAAATATGGTCAGGCTTACGAGTCCAAGGCTGCGCTAACAAAGACGGGCTTCAGAGAAGCAAACAGGTGAACATTGAAATTTCGTGGCATTTAAAGTCTAACAATCTGAACGGAGAATACTATAGGCGACGCCTCATCCAAAATGCATGCAAGTCCATCCTTTCTTTGTTCCTTCGCGAAATGTGAGGGTTAAAAAGTGAGAAGAATTTTTAAACATCAATGAGACTAACAATGTGATCAATTCGATCTACGGTAGAAGACCGAGTTTCATTTTTGTTATTTAGGCGAGAGAATGAATGATATTCTTGTGGGCAAAATACTTTTCACAAATATTTACACATTTGTATTTACATAAAGTTCCAAATTTGTGTACTTATTTTGTTGTGATATTTTTCAGCAGTCGTAAACACATTACCAGGATATTTTTTATGATGCTACAGAGGAAAACAAGATTGAACCCTAGCACTGGAATTTCAGAGTAAAGTTAAGAATTCTTTTTTGAATGAAATACTTTCTTCAAAATAAAAATGATCAATTAACTGAAAGCTCTAAACGGATCTTACATTTTTGTTCTGAGATATCAGCCAAATTCAAGGATTTTTTTTACAAAATTGCCTTTACAAGCAATTATTAATGCTCTACAACCATAAGCATTAATATCGAAGGTTCTCAAATACTTCATTATCGGCAAATTGTTTCAATGGCAAGATCACTGGAAGCATACACCCTAGATGACCTAGTAACTATAACTTCACTGAGCGTGAATTATTTCTGAAGTGATAAGACAGTTTAAGATAGTTCCAGCTCAGAAGTACGGTGTTTCTACACTGGAAGTGTACTGATTGATTGATTTTAAGAATGTTTTATAGCCTCTCTTACCACAACAAAGATGTTCAAAGAGAAGAAGGATGAATGCATCATTTAGTATGGAGTTAAGGGGAAGTGGAATCTACGCACAAAGGACATTCCTGCAAAGGATTCCATGAGCATAGAAACAGTAAGATAAGAAGGAAGTTTTTGAAACACGATAAAAGTTGAAGAAGAAAGCCGGAGGTGCTGAAAAACAGGACAGTAGTGAACCGAAAAAAAGATGGTCCTTAATAAAAACAAAAAACATTTTATTTCAACAAAATGAAGGTTTACCTAACTCTCAGCTTAGGACCTCACATTCTCCCCCTGGGAGCCACTGGAAGTGGAACGAGATAACGGTGCAGAAATACTGAGAGGTAAATTCATTTATAAAACTCGTCTTACAATCCATCATCTCGAACTAGAAGGGAAACATCAGGATATGCCGGCTTGTTCATCCAATGAAGATTGAAAAGTCATTACAGAGTCCGTGTTAGAAAAGTAGTGCTAAAATTGTGTCAGGAATAATATTAGTGACACTAAATCAGCAGCAGGTGTGAAGAAAATTTACGTTATACACATTCAATGATCATGTCCGGAACACTTAAAAAAATAAAAGCAAGTGACTCAACCGTTGAAGTAAAACACATTACCTCACGAGAGACAAGTAAAGAGAAACATCAAGGGATACACGAATAACAAAGATGATCGGTACAAGTAGCAGAATTCTTCACACATAAAACTCGTCCGTTTAGTGATGGTAAGAAATAGAATCAGTGTGCGCAACATAGTAACATTTGCATCAGGGCTGGGGTACACGACTAATCCTGTAACACTCTGGATCCCGTAAGGCGACCCAGGATGAGATTAGCTAGCAGCGGCTCCCAGCGAAGCGTGTCACCGCACAGCCCCTGCACATGTTGCTTCAAATATTTTCCTTTGTTAAAAGTCGTCTTTCATTAATTTTGACCCGCAGTCGGTCCACAACGAATATCAACGTTAGAAAAACCTTGGCCATATATCATGCGTCATATTTGGTCGAAGAGTCTCGCTTGGAATGTAACGTCTTTCCAAACTTGGATGAAAGTATGACAAGGCACCGTCTTCATAGGATACTTAGCGATGTGGCATCCGACAAAAGATGAATGGGAACTGCGTCAGTGAGCTTTGCTGTTCCCCAGCACGTCTCTGATTTTCTGCTGCCACTCATACTGCAAGTTTTTGCACACTAGCATTCATAAACGCACTATGTAGTTGCGCAATGAATACCAGAAAAGCAGAGATAACGCCTGAAACTAGTCACTGCCGTAACAAGTAAAATGTTGACTAAAGGTGATTTATACAACAGCGATATATCTCGGTAATTATCTTCAAATAAATATTTAACAAAAACAAAAATTTGGAATGATCCTGCCTCCTCCGAGTTAAAGTCGCTACCGGCATCTGTGCTAACTAGCCCGGAGAACCAGAGAAGATAGCCTGAGCAGCGCTGATATGTACAGTAATGTTCGAGAGGGAGAGAAAGTCTCCACAGCATGTCAACACTTTTGACTGCGACGTCACCCCTCGGTGGTCACTTAGGGAATTTCCAAAATGCTGCTGACCGACCAGCAGTCACGAACTCAATTTTCATAAAAACTCGATGGAAAATAAATGATGGCACGATCTACTAAATGTTCGTTATTTCCAAAATTGATCTCTAAAAAAAACTCTAATTCGAGTTGAATATTGAACTTCAGTTAACCCGCCGCAGGTAACGAGTTCAATGCCTGCCGAAGCTACCGTGTGACTGTACAACATTACGAAGGTGCAGGCACGACTCTAGCGCTATAATGGCAGTTTCTAAGGTGAAGTGGATATTTCTGCGCCACCGCTGCCAGCCACGTGAATGTGGCACTGATTGGCAACAGTTTACTCTAATCACAGCGGCGATTTTTGACTGGAATGTTAAACACTGCTACCGATATCGAGGCAAACCGTTAATCAGTGCGTTATTTACGTGGCTGGAAACGTCGGCGCTGAGCAATGAGTGTACAAAAATGCCCACTTTACCGCAGCAGCTGCCCGCGGCGCTAATGTCTTGGGTGAAGCAGGGCAGTTTAGAGCAGTTCAACGGCAGGTTCGGCCCCCATTCATGAGGCTACGATTTTTTATTCACTCGTTTTATAATTCTAATGTTCTCAATCGACAGTCAGCGTGTAGGTTCTGTTACTTTTAATGTGCGTTATGGTGAGAATGATTGGTGGGTCTAGCGCACTACTTCCACTTGTTAAATTTGGACGCGCATAACATAATAACACTGATCGCGGAATAATCTGTTACATAGATAAAGCCACGAAACTTGAAGCCATTAAATGGAGCGGCTACAGACCACGAAGCATATTAAAGGATAATTTATTCTTTGGTACAGGAAGCGTCTATGGAAAGGAACGCGTACGTAAAATGTATTTTGAGAGTGCGACTCCCCGACCAGCCCAACTTAAGCTCTGGTCTTAGCTTAACACGCACGCTTGTCTTCGCTCCACACGCACGCTTGTCATCTCTCTACATGCATGCTAGTCTTCTCTCTACATGCATGCTAGTCTTCTCTCTACATGCACGCTAGTCTTCTCTATACATGCATGCTAGTCTTCTCTCTACATGCATGCTAGTCTTCTCTTTACATGCATGCTAGTCTTCTCTCGACATGCATGCTAGTCTTCTCTCGACATGCATGCTAGTCTTCTCTCGACATGCATGCTAGTCTTCTCTCGACATGCATGCTAGTCTTCTCTCCACATGCATGCTAGTCTTTATATAATTTCTGAAACATCCTCATTCTCATTCTTGTTTCATTCCTGAAACAGAGTATACCAACCCTACGCACTTCTGTCATCACCTACACCAGGTTTCATAAAATGACAATTCGAATGTGCCCGGACTGATACGTGCAGGTGTATCTCGCTCAATTGAGTTCAGCTAAATTTCTTGATGCCAAAGATACACAGTGCGACGGTTATGAACCGCCTAAAGCCTATATGGCAAATTTGCATCACAACATGGCTACTGCAACACACACATTACCTGCTTCTTTGAGCTATTATTTGAATGGGAAAAAAAACGTCAAATAGTGAGGAACGAGTATCTAATTTATCTCAATCTGCTCTAAATTTAAGCACAAATAAAAATTACTCAAGCGAATAAATTAAATTCGAATAGATATTAGCTTAAGCCTTCCTAACCTCAACAAAAGCATTCAAAAAAGACGAAGGAAGAAGGCACCGTTCAGTATGGAGTTAAGGGAACGGGGAATCTATGCATAAAAACAGCGTTGAGAAAGAAGTTTATTAAACAACATAAAAGAAGAAGAAGAAAGAAGTAGGTACTGAAGAACAGGACAGCAGTGACTCGAAAATAGATGGTCCGTAACAAAACTAAAAACCTATTCCATTTCAATAAAATGAAAGCCTACCTAACCTTTACCTCGGGAACTCACATATTTCTCGTGGGAGCGCTAATTCCCATAGTTGCTTCCAATGATGTCCGAAAAACAATAGTTGTGTCCCCACGAAGGGAACTCCAACGAGTTATTTTTTGATACTTTTTATTAACATTGGTCACACTGTACAGTCGGATCTAATTTGGTGGCCGAGATAAAGAATGCGGATAAATTATGAAAATCCAAAAGTCTACCACCAATCGTATTCTATCTCTTCTAGTATTCTTACCTCATTCTTCCTTCGTAATAAGAGCTAAATCTCCCCGGTACTCTGCAGAGTAGCTTTTTCAGCTCGCATCCCTGAGGAGCTCAAAATGAGTGCACACGAACAGCCCGTGAATGCAGCAAATCAAAGGAAGGAAGTTCAAATGAACAATGAGGGTGACAAGCTGAATATTATCGGTAGGCAAGCATACTTACGGAAGAAGCGCTAATGCGTACCAGCGCATGGTCGAGAAGCAGCGGACGAGTAGGTAACGAGGTCTGTAAGCGGCTGCCGGCGATATGGATGACGAACTATCACGCTGTTGAGAAGCGCTCGTTCCAAGCGCACGGCCTACTCTCCTGCCGCGCTGGAGCGATGAAAGAGGCGCGCCATTTGTGTGTAATTAACCTAAATTCGTTTAAATTCCCCCCGGGGTATGAGGCGGCAACTTACACCGTTTTTCCTTTCGCTTAGTTTAAAGTTGTAGCTGAGTATTAATAGAGCTGTTTGGAATTAAGCTTCCCTTAGAACATGAAATATTCAGTAGATGTCCTAGAAATATCACACAATTTTTTTTTTTCTCGTATTTTTTAAGTGATCGATCGAATTTTCGTCCCGCAAGTGGAAGCAATAAATTAAGTTTCACGTATTGTTACTAAGTACAAGCTGGCAACATTTTATGCAGTCACCGTTACGCATTCATCCATACCATACACGACTGGACGTTTTCTACACAGGTAAATATGCCAAGGAGCTTATTAAGTGGTAATGCTCACACTCATACGTGACTCAAAACGGGGGCTACGTACGAGTACGATAATTATCGTTTCATAGTTCAGCATGCCTCAGAATCTTCAGCGAGCTAATCTAATACACTTGATCATAAAGCGCCATATTTTTCAACCGCGCTGCCAGAAATAAAAGTTTACAAAGCCAGTTAACAAGCTCGACACACTCATTTACGTCACATAAACTTATTATCCAGGTCGGAAAATTAGAGTCATGAAAGATAACGAACAACACGTTTTCATCGATAATTGGGCATGAGGCAGCGCGTTTGTTCTAAAAGTTAGTGCGCGAAACACGAATTTTGCAACATTACGTCACCACAAAACCCAGAGTACAAGCGCAACAGCCACCGTTGTGCGGTTTGACACTAATTTCAACAAATTGTGGAGTGCCCAACATGAGCGGGCCATTAAAGAACTGCAACTGTCCCAAAACTCAAGCTTTCTTTCTCAACATACTCTTGCTGCTCGAGTATTGAATTAGGATTATTGAAACGCAGGTCGTTTGGAAGTACCCTCGTGTTGCGTACACTATAAATGTAATACTCGTGTTTCCGACGTTCGTTTATGGCGAGGGCTCACCACAATTTTTTTGAAAAGTGTTTTGTATATTGAACAAACACGTGCACTCACGTGTAATTCGAAATACACTAATTTCTGCTTTTATTTTGTATTATTGTTACGCAAACATTTTTGCTACTATTCTTAAATTAGGCGATTTACTATACAGATGGCAATACATAGACATGATACACAAAGCAGTTGCACAAGAAAAATATATGTAGGTTCTTGTGAACAGCCTCTTATGAGACTGTATAGTAACTATACAGTCTTATGAGATAGATAAGTATATAATCTTATAGTAACTATCATGTGAGACTCTATATCCGAAGCTTCGCCCCTTTAGTAGCACAGCCAAACATTTCTACTGTAAAGAACTGTGACCTAACGCTGTCTATTGCAAACTATTACAATAAGACAAGTTTTGAACCGTATTTGATCTCTTCAACATCGAGATCCCGCAAAGGGTGCATGGCTTTGGGTAAGTTTATACCATCTTGGAACTTGAGCTTGAAAATTGTTCAACTTCTGATGGTAAATTCGAATCAAGTTCATTAATTTATACACAGAGTTAACATTTCATTAACAATTGTGAAAAGCAGCTTAATTAACGTATGTCGAACAAGAACTTTTAACTTTGAATCTCTTTAATTTTTCAGAATATTTTGACTACAAGATAAAATCGTGGGTTTCTTTCCTTTCTTCAGTTCTTTTCTCATTAATGAATTTTTGGTGAGAGTTTGCTAGGAGAACTTGCTTAACTCCTCTCTGTTATTGCAGCAAACCTTGCAAGGGCGATTGGCATGATCGAGCTAAATCGTTTTTCGTTCGGCATCAACGAATTATTATTCAGAAACTCATAAGATTTCAAACGATTAGACTGGATTGCAACTATCTTTGATTTACCTTTGAGCTTGCAGAAATCAAGGCAAACGATAGGTTTTTAAAAAGATAAAATAATAATTGAAAACATTTTACTTAGAATGAATTTCAAAGTTATCATCTGTCACGATGTAGTGAAATACAAACTCTGCTTCCGCCCACAGAATGCTACTCTCAGATGCATGGAAGTTCCCATCGCGAACTGCCGACCGTTTTCAATTCATGCATGCGGAAAGATCAAACCATCAGAAATACAATTCCAGGTTTAAATCACGCATCTCCTGTTTCTGAAGCTGAACAACCATAAAGAATGAAATAGGGAGAGTTCTACACCCATTCAATGGGCGTTTTACCTTCGCATGAGAGCTTTGAGAAACAGTTATTGGGTAATAATTCAGCAGATGACCTACATGATTTAGCGAAAGAAAAAATAAAGTATAGATGGAAACCACGAAAGAAGAACTTGAAAGCAGAGAGATCATGGAAACAAGATATTTCGGCAAGTATGGAATGACTTTCGCCCGCAGAGCGTCCTAGTAGGTTAACTGTCGAGTTTTGACCTTACCGGTCATCGCAGGCCGTATTATGTATCAGGCGAGCTGTCAGAGACTCCGTCACGCCCATGGCCTTTCCAGACGTAAGAGAACTTTTTCCACTTGCATGCATTCTGTGTTGAACATCGCACTTAAGTGTGGTGTACTTGAAAATTAATTGAGAACCGTATTCAGGACAATAATTTATATTATTTGCATATTATTTTCTAACGTTTTTAGTACTTGATCAAGAAGGGCAATGCAGTAAATCAATCGAAAACCCAGTTTAAGGCAATAATTTGTGTCATTTGTTCATTTTTTTCAGCGTATACAGTACGTGACCATGAATAACAAATCAATTCAGCAAACTCCCTGTGATATCATCTAATTTTTAATTTTGATATAATTAGTTCAAATCAGACGCAGAAATTTGATGCAAATGAATTGTTCTCTTTTAAAAGAATAGTATCTACGAATTAGATTAAAGCTGCGTCTCCGCTATTGTGGTCTGGGTAGGCAAAAAGCAGTTTTAATAAACAATTGTTTCATTGTTTCTTTTTCTGTTCCTAATTCATTTCAATTTCTTCATTACAAGACCGACCCATGTACATAGAATAGATCAATAGGATCTGAATTCTATCACAAAAGGCAATGTAATCAAGTCCGTTCGAGTATGTGAACTAATTATGGGCTCAGAAAACCTTCAGTTTTGCCTCATCACAAACTAGTTTTATTTCCTTGAATGCAAAAAAGTTAGAACAAATTCATAAAATACAAGAAAGGCAACTAAAAATACTGTTGACTTTTGGATTTAGAGTTAGTAAAGTTGCTCACGTTTCATTTAGTTCATTAGCGGAGTGGCAAACGAATGTTTTTTGCACAGGGTGTCCCAAAAAAATATACTCATCCTTAGACTGACGATTACTCGTGTATTTTTTATAAGTTTTCTTTAATGACATTTCAGTGTCTTAAATTTTATGTTCATTATTATTTAACTCACTAGACTTGTTTGTGTGTATATAAGAACTTACATCAAAAAATACATGAGTGTTGTGCAGTCAAACAATGAGGACATTGTTTTTGGAACATCCTGTATAACATTCTCTGAACACCCTCAGACTTGGGAAAGATATCTAGTAACAAAAACCGGGATAGCAAGCAAAGAAGCATTTGCCAAGAGGCTTCTGCACTTGCGCAACTTCAGCAAGTTTCAGTTCATTGAACAGATATTTTAAACGCTTCGTTTCCTGTGGTGCAGCGTGCAGAACACACTAGAGGCTGATGAAGCCCTAAAGTTAGTTAAAACTTGAAGGCACTTTAAGGTCAGGAAATAATTCAGACTTCCCTTACGTATTACCGCTACTGATGTAAGTTAACATTGCTTGGTACTTGCGATTAATTACGACACACAATGAAACGAATCAATTTTAGGAAAATAAATTCGTTGAAGATTTGTGGAATATTGTAACGTATTTCCAAATTGGCTTGAGAGTATTATTTCACTTAGGAAATCAAAATATTTGCGAACAAAAAAAAAACTTCAACAGCATACTTTTTCAGGTTTAATTAGGCATTTTTCGTCATTTACGTTGTTGTATTGGTAACTAAACTTAATGTCAAGCCTGGCTAAATATAGCCCTTCAAGAGCGCACTATAATCCAGTGTTGGTTAATGCGTCGTGAGTAGAAATTCTATTTAACAGATCATTAAATTTCTCACAGTTCAGCTGTGGTGCAATTAACTTTCATTTACTCCTTTAACGCCTAAGAGAACCATATGGTCCTCTTCCGAAAATAGCCTTAATATACTGTATTTCTTTTTAAATTTCTTCCTCAATTTCTTCTTTGAAGCTCACTGCCAAGCAGCAGTTCATTCCTCGATCACTTTGATGTCGGTGACAACCTGATTCCAGCGTCATTCGAGTGACGGCGATTGTGATGACGGTAGCATGAATACAAAAATAGGTTAAAACAGAGGCCTGGCGTTAAAAGATTAACAGGCAACCTGATTCCAGCGTACTGGAATCAGATTGATAACGATGGAATGAATGCAAAAATGTTGACGCTATAAGGTTAACAGAGTGCTATAGGCAGTCAGGAGTGTTGAAACGGTTCTCGGTGACAGATGAAAACATGAGGATGCATCATGAAATGCCTTTTGGCCTGCATTGTATCGGCTAGAAGCTCTAACTCAGACTGACAGGAACACAGACGTGTTCCTGTGATCAAGTGACATAGAACGCTGTACGTAGAATCACTTAACACGTTGACAGTAATAGATTAAAAAAAAGTTCAATGTTCAACTCATTTAAAGTCAATTGCCGTCAGCAATTTTGAAAATAGCAAACATTAAACGCAACCGTACCTTCATTTAGCTTTAATTAAGTACTTATGAAAATTAAGTTTATGACTACTGGTCGGTCGGCAGCATTATAAAAATTCCTTCCGTGTACATTGGCGGCTCCTATCGAGACCAACGTGTCAAGCGTAATTCAAGCAAATGCCATTAGCGTTGTTGTTCGCTCAAGTTTTTAATCAATGTTCAAGGTGTCACTGAGTATTTCTTTTAAAAAATCACACCCTGCTAATTTAAGAAACGAGTTAAAAATTATACATCTCCACAATGAATATTGAAGACCAGAGTAACAAACCCAGCAGGTATAAACAACCAACTAAGTTTATTCGGTTAAATGAACAGCGTATTGAAGAGCAAGCGATGGGGGCGGGAACACCGCCGTTCTTATATACCAAACATTCATTTGTACTCGTCTCTGTGAAGCCAGTTTGGATTCCTGATAGCTGCTAGGTAACGGCTCTCAACTGTGATATAAACAGGGCTATCTGAGTTCTAGGTTTTAGGTGATAGCAGCTCTCACCAGTGCCAGGAGTAGAACTATACGAGTTCTAGGCAAGTTTTAGGTGATAACGGTTCTCACCTGTACTATTAGCATGGCTACGTGAGTTAAAGGTAATTTAAGTAGAGCGCGCCGCCCACAAGTACGCGAGTAAAAAAGAACTTCTACACAGACAGCGCCGTGACAGGCCTCGGCAATCGGTCCACGCTGCCAACAAAGCCTCGTAACGCGTTGCTCTGAGCACCAGGTGAGGGAGTACAGCACGGCGTCCAGTTGTGACACATTAATGAGAGCACAAGAGAGCTGTTGGCCTGCACGCCTCACCCAAATGCACCGTTGTGCAGTCACTCGAGACAAACGCTGCGCTCTGCAGGCCACACCAACTGATTAGAAGGCGTGCACGCCCCCTCTGGAGCGAGAGGTCACGCCAACAAATTTCAGAGTCTTCCATGCGCCCATTATTGTACCGTCATCTTTTTCACCGAGAAAAAAGTGTGATTCTGGCTCAAAATAGGACGTTGTCTGCTAACTTGTTCGTGTTTATCGTGCGACTATAAAATGTCTTGATGCGTTGGAATGTTTTGATGTGTTGATGTTTCGAGTTGGAATCGAGTGGTGCTAAAAATAACAAGTTTGGATAAATCGAAGATTTTTGCACAGACTTGCAAATACGTTCGATCGTTTCCATAAGAACAGACAAGAAACGGAAGCAAAATTCACCGACATCAAATAATACTCCATTGGGTGAGACGTGTTTTTGCGAAGAACACAACTGGAAGACGATTCCTCATCCAATTCTAAAGCTGAGCTCTTAGTTTTTAAACCAATATTTTTACTCAAGAGTTCTCAGTTGCCCAGGAACCTTGAGTTTTTGAAGCCGAGTCAAGGACCACTTCCCTGTTGCTTCTCTAGTGCGAAAAATTCGCAGCCTGAGGTCTAGTGGGATGTATCCGGAGTCAGTCATTTTCTTTACACCGTAACGAGCGAGCGCGACGCAGAAATGCCAACCAGATTACGAAGGGGAATTTCTTAAACTTCTCAATTGTTCTCTCTTAATCAACAAAAATGTCGGGTTACGAATACTTTTCCAGTTGAGATAATGGGAGTTATTAAACGAACACATTACATGCATTATTTGAAACATCGGAAACCGAACATTTTTCGCGCTAAATACAGGTCCAGCGAACTTATACTCCTCGAATGGAACGATCATAAATATATCTTCGAGCCAGGTGCAGTAACGCGAAGAACATTTTGCTTCCCCGAGTCATGGTATCTACATCAACGTTGCCTTAATGATAATAATTAAAGAAGGCAGGAGGCTAGAGGAGCTCATGAAAAGCTTGTTTGTTGTAGGTGGACTCGTGTGCACTTGGTGGTCATCAGCAGACGCAGGATACTCACGTTTCACATCGTCATGCGATGAGTTCATCTTCTTCCTCCGACCGCCCTGCGAGCGCGGTCCTGTCACGCTAAACTTTACGACGCCTCAGTGAATAACCGAATAGCTGCAACGCTAAGCCACTGAGGAATGAGCCTTACTCGAGGCGGGCCAGGTCTACGGTGGAATGTCTGAAAATACGGCCATACAAATTATACAGAACAAAGCGCTTTAAAAGTTCCATCGGACGGGGCAAACCTATGTTGACAGAATGTGGATTTATTTTGAGGTGAAATACAGCTGAAAGAGGCTTAATTTTGCATTATAAATACGAAAGATGAAAAGCAAACATACAAACGGATGCGATGCAGAGCCTGCGCCAAGGCTTCAGTCACTTTGAACTATATTTCAAACGAACGTGATGTCAGCTACTGAAGTATCATTTAATGGCAGAGATGACCAATTCATAATTACGCGACAAACAGCACAATCTGCGTAGCAAAAAGTTCCCAATAAGTTAGAGTGTACTACACGTATTCTTTACCATTACATATTGAATGAGGAAACAAACCACCTTGAAAAACAAAGAGTTCGAACAGTTCGCGATTAAATTCAGAAGAAATCTTTCGTTCAATGACGGCAATCCTTTGGGTAATCTTTGCATTATTTTTGTACGTAAACAAATGACTAACGCTATTCGTAGCATAGATACTGAAAAACCAAGAGTTTTAACCCTACCAGAGCTGAAGCTCTGAACATTAATGTTAAACCACAGAAAGTTAATTCAAACACGAGGGGGATGGCATCTGCAATTGAAAACCATGAGGTCTTGCAACGATTGGTTGGTTAATTTTAGTTCGTGAAGCATTTTCTTCATGTACTAGGCGAACTACCGAAAATTTGGTGCAGCGGTTATGCGGTGGATTCGGCAATTACCAAAAAATCTATGCAGCGGTCTGCTGGGGCTGAAGTGCACACCACTAGAAGATTACATTTTAAGCATTATTGTTCAAGTCGGTGCATAAAGCTAAAACGACGGATCTTCCAGCACTAGTTTAAAAAGCCAGCTAGTTTTGAAGAAAACAGACATGTTATTTTGTTCATCAAAATTGCAATCTCGGGCAGAATGAAGCATGCAAATAAGGTAATAAAAGTTATGCGAAAAATGGAAAATTGGCAGGAGATCTGGGCAGACAGCTTCCGAGTCTTCTAATTTCCGAGAGCGAACAACTTCAAAGGTCTCAGTCTAAACTACAGAAAGACTGAGCTTTGAATTCGTTGAGAACATTAGCCTTCGGTGTAAGAGAATGATTAGTATTTTACCTCTGTAAAAAATACCGTAGCGCAAACTTTCAAGTCGCATGAAAAAATGAGATCGGACTAAATTAGATTAGATAAGTCAGATTAACCCTCTCTAGCCACAACAAAGGTGCTCCATAAAGGGGCAAGAGGTAGACACCGTTCAATATTAAATCAAAGGGACGACCAGTCTACGCACATGTGTGCACACGAAAGATATCCTGTGCATAGAAACAGTGAGGTAGAAACGAAGTTTATGAATCAAGATAAAAATGGAAGTCAGTGACGTGCTGAAAAACAGGAATGCAGTGAACCGTAAAAAGGCAGTTGGTTACAACAAAACAAAACCCTGTTTAATTTCAATAAAAAGACCTACCTAACGTTCAGCTCGGCACCTCACACCTTCTTTGGAGGTGCGAGTAAAAATCTTTTGTCATCTTAGCACCTACTATAGATGTATATTTCTTGTATTACGTCAAATTTAACATTCATCGATGTTCACAGTAATCGAATACGACTAGCGATCTTTTGTATTTTGCTACCTGATGACTTTGAAAGACTGTGATTCATATCCTAGCCCGTAGATTACATGGTGGTACGTATACTTTATATGTACCCTTTTAACTGCTAAGTGTAAGGTATAAGTTTATAAATGTTATCATACGAGTTAGTGTTAAAGTTAACCGTAAGTGTTAAAACAATTTCATCTTTGAAAGTAAAATTAATAGCAATTTGGTAAATATCTCAATATATAATAAATGTCATGTGTAAGACACATAATGAAGAAATCAACTAAATGCTCGAGATTCAGCATAGGAATGAATTAAAATTAGATGGAACACTTCAATTAATGTGACGAGAATAGAGCTACGTTCATATACAATCCACATTCACACGTATAATCACAGATACTGTACATGATTCACACATTTGTGCACAAAACTCACACACGGGGCAACATCAATCAATCTACAAATGTAGAAAACCGCACACTCGAGTAAAACAGGCCCGTGAACTCGAAGCATAATGAAGACCCAGAGCATCCATCACAAGCAGCATCACAGCGACGGATGCACGCGTTTATGCAAGATGCGGCGAATCACGTCAGGATGACTGCATACTCACACAAAAGCTCTCTAAGTATCGTGTATGCATGCATGGTGTTCCCATAAATTTCTTGCCTCTAATTGGTCACGACTCATTGCCCACAGACATAATTACTCAAATTACTTACCCAGGCATCAGCAGAGCGCCATTTTCAACCTGTACACTTGAGTAGAAGATTAGAGCGAGCGAAAAGACGGACGGCTAGAAGGTGGCGCATGTGTGGCGCATTATATATCTTCCATCAGTAATTACCGGCAATCATAGTTTGGCATAAAAACGCTGCAGGTCAGTGCTCTATGATCTCTGGAAATGAAGCAAAAATATCGAGCCTACAAGACGGCAAAGAAGAACTAGAGCGAAGTTATCACAGGATGTGAGCAATATACTGCCATACGCCCCAAATATCTACGCATGAATGAATGTACCTTAAATTATAGCCATCTTGTCTCGTATGTGTGTTACATTATCGGCAATACTATTCAACGATAAAAGAAATTCATTTCAGGAGCCTTCTACGGAGGTGCCCTCCGAAGACTCATCGTTTATAACACATCATCCATTTTCAAGTCTTTAAGATCGTCCCGATAACCAATGTTGCCGATAACCGCAACCCATTCCTGGAGCTAAGTCTTCTGTTTTGAAGGTGCGAGAGCTTATGGGGCTCAACGCGCCAGCTCAACTGCCTTATAAAGTCCAGCTCAAGTTTCATACGTCTTCTGATTAGGCAAGTATTGAACGCAATATATTTCTCTGCGCCGATTCTTGGTGCAGTCATTAGTTGGGGATCTCCAGCTATTGACAGCTGATACCGCGCGATACAGCCCCAGCAAAAACAGAGACTGGTAAACATTTGTTCAATGTCTGATTTAGATGGGCTGCGCAAGACCATTTTATTCTAGAGAATATTCAACACTATCATGAATTAAAGTGCACCTACGGATTTACAACCGCAGGATGGAGGGAAGATTAGAGTATTGGATTAGAGTATTAGGTAAAACGAAAGCTCCAACAGTAACGCTCACAGCGCTTTATTCTCGTTCATACGGCAAGAAAATCAGGGAAGGGACTGACAACCTCAGTATACAGCCAATATGAGCAAGGAAAGTTTCTTCCCATCCTCGAGTAATGTAGAGTTCCCCATTAGCATCCAAGCGGCACTCCAGGCAACTTCCTGTGCGATGACGTTTCCATCCCTTTTGAAGAATTTAGCAAAGTTTGCACAGATCTTAGTCGTGAGCTTCGCGTAACACGAAATTTGGAAGAACACCATTTTAGGTGCGACGCCGACATCCTGCTACCATATTGGGAAATCAGGAAGACAAACTGAACATAGGCAATGGCTTGCAGCTTGAAAAATGTAACTGTATCAAATATGTTCATGCGAGGCCGAAGTGCTGTTTTATAGGAACATAGAAACGCATTTCATCAGCACCATCACGGTAACAAACAAGAAAACAAGGAAAATCAAATCATGTCGAAAATATCAAATTTGGAATGAGGCTATGCAGTTTTAGGCCAGCTTGTGGAGTGTGGGCACCAACGCCTCATCGCCAGTAACAGACACCAACTCGCCAAGTCCGGTTTTGCGCTCATTAACGAACGTGTCAACTCAGCTAGAGCCGACAGTTACAAGGAGTTATGAACTGTAGGTGCTTTCAAGTATTATGAAACCCATCAAAGATCTTACAGGTGCAAACGCTACCGACATAGTAACCTTGGATTCAGGCTTCTCCGTGAGAAAGAATCCTGGACCGGAGCTGGAAGCTGTAAAAGAAGACCTCCAAGGTCGCAGATGCCATCCTTTAGGAATGACGTCATGACGGTGCAGAGAAGTACGTGAACATTTAAAACATGAATTTATGGCGCAAGCGTATTGTTTTTTCTTTTCTTGCTCCAAGGTTAAAAGCTGCCATGACGACAAATCCTCAGTTAGACGGTTGGCCTCGATGCAGAATTGAAGGTTTATTAGGCGCCTGCCAATCTCCTATAAATAGCTCTTTAAAAGCTAAGATATCCATTACAGATTCAGACCAAAGAATATCTTAATGTCATTTAAGCAGATTGTAAGTCCTGGGGAATAATTAGAAGCATGATTAAAGTGAATGGCATCCCAGAAGTAGCATTAATTCTGTGTAGGAGCCAATATGAACATCTTTTAGCTGAGATGAGTTACATTCTCGCTCAATAATAGGCTTCAGGCCACAGCTACGCTTAAGGAAATTCGCATGCAAATCAAATCTCTAATCATAGGTCTAGAGGTTTTTTATCTCATTGGCTTGGGTTATTGCACCATAGAACTTGGCAGTCTCTAGTAGCGCACCGCCTAGCACAGGGCACCTCACACGAGCTGGATAATTTGCGCCCCAATCTAGACTATGAAGATGATATCGAAGACAACTTCATTGGTCATATACAAGCGAAGTGCACCATTACCAGATACTATTGGGTGGCAGGTGGTCTTTGCAAAACCGTAAAATAGTATGTATACAGCCATAAAGTTCAGGTGAAAACAGTCAAAACACTCGCTCTGTTATTTTCAGATCGTAGAAAATAAATTTGATCCCAGGCCAAGAAACATACATGCAGTATATTTTTCTAATCATACAAGAAATCTGTTTGAATTCACTTTTTAAATTACCCGCTCCGAAGACAGCACCACCGAACCGGTTAATGAACATCAGAAAAACTAATTGAATAGCGAACATTATTGACTTAAAAGTTAGCATAGGCCATGAAGCTGAGCCTGCACCGCTCCCGCCTGATGCCAAGGTAACAACCTCGGTAGCGAAATCCTGAAGACTTCAATGCACCTGTTTATTTTCGCTAACGTTGAAGTGAATCAGTTCGAACAAATAAACTCTGTCAGAGCCAGCTGAAACGTCTTCCGAGTCTAGTTCTTTGTACACCTCCCGTAGGTAGTTTTAACGAAGCTTGCTAAATGAGTCTGTTAAGTTTATACGAGTATGATCACCATGGGTGTGTGTGTCAGTATTGTATCACTTAAGTTGTCTAGGGGGGGCTTATCGAGGAGATAGTGAGAGTGCTGTAAGGTACGTTTACTTCCCCCGCCGCGGGTTGTCTCTTAAGAAGTACTATCATCGCCGAACATCTTTCCTGAAACATCGCCGTACAGAAAACATGAATATGCAGCAGACGTAATCTGGGTTTTCTTTAAAAATATTGAGCGTATACGATGTTTGTTTCATGTCGGTCACACATTAACACTTTATTTACTGGTGATACAGTTTTGAATCCTTATACGACCCCCGGCTTGAATTTTCTATTTATATCTACCTATGCGCTTAACGTCTTCGAACTTTTCCTTATCTAAGAGAAACAGCAGAAAGAGCATTTCGCACAGAACTATAAGTGAAGTAAAATGGTACACCTAACAACTTCAATGGTTCTGTTTCAAACTTGAATTGGAAAGCAGCACCTATGGAAAGCGAAATTCGTTCGAAGATTTGTATTCCAATAGCTGTGAATACCGTATTTCTTTATACTTTCGATACTTATTTTACAGCCAAAGAAACAGAGCTGATACACTAAGGGTGTTATAAAAAAATTGTTATTGTATACTTTTGAGTTCAGTAAAACGAAATCGTAGTTGTTCACGGTTTCAAAACGCTAGAAGAATTACAAAAGTACTAATGATCAGAGCTTCGTAGACCGGTATAAGATTCCTCTTCATTGAATAATACTTTCTGTACCTATTTCGTGCGAGGAAATATTTTAAGTAGCCTTCTTACGCAAGCTGAGAATTTTGTACGCTGTCATACATGGCACTATGCTTTAAATTATGAAACGATTACGCCTAAAAATCTGGCCTCATAATGTAACGAGGTCACCATAACATGATTGTAAACAAGCGTTTTTCGGTGTAATCCGCTTCCATCCGCTCTCGTCACCTCAACAGGCCTGTAGATATTCTCCACACATCAATAACTTTAGTGACCAGAAAGCTCGGAAGAACTAAAATGAATCCAGAAACTTATTCCACAATTTTTCCAAACAACTGCAATTCAAATTCACAATGGCAGGTGCTAGAATAGTTGGGAAAATCAATGTGATAGTTACAAAAATAAAAATTAATTCACGAGTAATCTATGATCTTCATCATGTAATGACAAATATTTAAAAACCTATCATCCGTTAGCCAACATAAAAGCAAAACGGTTGAGAAAGCAGCTGATCTGATGTGATTCTGAGAAAAACTAATGAAGTTGTAACTGTCGCCATAATATCTCATGAAAAAGTTTCAAGTACCCAGCTCCCAAAGGTATGTGGTAAGAAGCCATTGTATGATCCTTCGACATCGCTTGGACAAAGGAATGCTAAGTGAGTACTAAAACATGTCATATAACTAGAATTAAGGATAACTATGAGTAGCATACAATTTTAAACAGCCTTCCGTCTGGCGCTTTGAAGATTCAGTTCCCATGGTCATGCAGAGAGCAGGAAGTTACTCCCGGGGGCACAGAAGACAGACTTCGCTCACGGCAGTTCTGACACTCGCAGACATGTGGCTTGATTTTCATCGCAGTGACATGCGGTCCTTTCTTCTCTTCAAAAAACTATATGATGGTATGAACAGAGCTGAAATTTTTCTCGCTGAAAAACGCAGTGTAATTTCTTAGTTCCACACTCGCTTAGATTTCGCAAGAGTAAAGACAACGTCAGCAAAAAAAGCGGGCTCCACCATGGGATGCATGTTTGTAGCACTTGTTGAGACGAGCATTTCATTCCGCTCAAGTTGCACCATCAGTGATCAGTAGTTATGTTAAAGAGTAGTTGATACTTCTGTTAGAATAAAAAATTCACTGTGAAGAAATAAAGTATATATCATTCACTGAGTGCCCGATCGACAGTCGAGTTAAGAAAATTCAGTGGCCGCAATATGTTACAAGAGTATAAACAAGCCATTACGGAGTTGAAAGTATTGGCAAAATATCAGGAGTTGCTCCACCGTAATGTGAAAAAGACATGTTTCCATGTGGCATCTGCGTTTTGTCACAAAATGATCTCATTGGAACTGTTGTACGAGTGTGTTAGTTTAATACACTATCAGCTCACAAATTGCTGTAATAATGATAATACACATCGCAACATGACTAAAACCAGAAATTTGTAGCAGATCTAATGTATGTAGTTCATACTAGAGATCAATTGAACAATACTTGCTCTGCTAGAGGAACTAGATCAAGATTGCTTAATTACAATCAAAGATTCACTACAACGGAGAAAATGCGCCACGTTAATCGTTACACTAAATCATACATAATATGTTCTATTAACGTGGCCTCAGCTACGTCGGTGCTGTCACTGAAATAGGAATTTTTTAAATGCGCACTTGGGACAAACGTCGAAAGCATACCACGCCATACAGTGGGACCTTCGAATCCAAAATATACCCTGAGTGATTTTAAAAAATTATCGGATAATACATTCATTTGTTCAGAACGTCGTTTGTACGTAGCAAATTTACAATGAAGGCAATGGAGGATGAAAAGTGTAAAAAAAATTGAATGAGATTTTGATCCTGAAATCATTATCCAAATCTGGATACAGAAAATACAGAAATCGTTATTATAATTGATCAAGAACGTAAAGTAAAAATAGTTTAAGACAGATGGACAGGGCATAAAGAAAGCAACATGATACGTTTCTAAAAAAAAACTTTTAAATTGAGGACAAATGTAAGTCCTCAGCTCATTATTTTTACAGAGTTAATACTAAACATTTCGTTGCATGATGATTTTAATTTATAGATGTACAGAGACTCAATAATGTGCAATTCAAAAGTTTGCACAATTCAAAATTTTGCACTAGTCGAAATTGAAAACATTCATGTTCAAATATTCATGTGAAATGTTTTCAAAAAATTCTTCTCTATTCCCTTCATTACATCAATTCATACTCACCCAGTATCAATAATTAGCTGTCAAAGCATAATTAGGTACTGAATTTCATAACGATTCATAAAATGCGTGTATCCATATGACAAAAGAAAATTATCAAATAAATTAACTCAACGTATTCTGGCTAGATGAACAATGATTGGAAAAAAACAGGTCGTTTGATTTTCAGTTACTGTAGGTAGAATTAAAGCACTGGATTGCTCGAGGCGATGACTGAGCTGCAACATTCGCTCTAAAAGCAGAGGCGGATTTAAGCTAAGTAGCTACACTAATGCCAGCCTAGCCCTCAGTAATGTCAAGAAGACAATTAGCCCCGCTGATCGCTGCCTGATTAACAGGGTCAGCACGGCTGAATATTCACGTGAAAGCCCAAATGGAAGGAGTTCCGATGGAATGGATGGAGTTCCGGGCGAATGGAAGCTGATGCGCGATACTGGAACGACTTGGCCCGTACGCTCGCCTATGATTATCATTGCAAATGCCTTGCGTCAGCCCAGGAAACTGAACGAAGTAGACAGGTTAGTACGGTAGTGAGTCTTGGACTCGCCATAACTGATGTTAGAAGGTTACCTAGCGTCAGCCCAGCAAACTGAATGAAGAGGACAGGTTACTGCAGTAGTGAGTCTTGGAATCGTACCCAAACGGAAATTGAAAACTTTGCTGGTTCTACCAAAGAAAATCGATACTGAAACACACCAGAAGGGATTTTAGTAGGATACCGTGCCTTGCAGGCCCAAAAAATGAATGATTTGGACAGGTAACTATGGTCGTGAACCTTGAACTCACGGTCAAAAGAAAAAATTCAAAGCTTTGCTAGTTCCAACAAAGAAAAACAGAAATGAAAAATACAAGAAGTGACTTCAAGAAGATTTCAAAATAAAATTTATGCAAATAAAAGGGAAGTTCAAAGGATGGTTCAGAGGATGGTGCAAAATCATTTCACATAGTACGTGATAATTGAAATTTTTCTTCGGATCTAAAATTACACCCATATGAACTGAGTTTTAAACTTCACGAATCAAAAGTTTAAAAAAATGACGAATGAATTCTTAAGACTGTCGTTATAGAAAACTTCATTTTGATATACACGCTTAATGGTGAATAAAATAATGCAGATGATCTATTTCAAGGGGATTTATTCTCATTTAAGCCGTCACACAGTTAATATAATCTGCGGTAGGTCTTAAAGTATGGATATCTTTCTGAAAGAGTAGACTTTCGTTCCCAGATGGAGAGTTCAGATCTTATGAAATGAAAGTTCCTAAAAATTTAGTCAGTGATCCTTACACTGGAAAAATATGTCAATGACTCATTTTTAGTTTGAAATTTCCCCGAGAATAATTATCAAAACACAGTTTTGTACAATGCCTACTTAAATATTTTCTGCTCATACATGAGTATAAAAATGATCGCACTTACCGGTGCCACGAAAGAAGACAATACGCAGACCCCCGTTAATTAAAATTTGGTTGGGAAACGGATTAACCTTGATGCAGAATGAGGTAGTTTTGCTCTGCGTATTGTTTGCTGTGTCCACGTTTAGTTCATTGGAACCAAGCTGGAGTCTTGAAGTGCACTCCATAAGTGCGCGCACTCACAGTTATTGAGCTTCAGACGACAAAGGAGAATAAAAAAAACGACCAGTCGCTCCAGGAAACTAACTCTACCCATTTCCGGGGCTTTAATTATTTTTCTGTTGCAGAAATTTCCGGGATGTCATTGCATGAGAAACAAGGATTAGAAATGTGATCGTTATGGTCGAGATCGACCTTACTAGCAACAAGAGATCGCTGGTTGACCCCGACCCACTGGAGGCATCAGAAGCGGCAGCAATGATAAAGCGGCTGCAGAAATCGCTGCGCATTGCAAGACATAATGGCGACACGGCGCTGCTTGGAGAACGTGATCGTACAGCAAAGCTTTCCGCTCAATCAAACAACGGGAAATTTTCTGTTTTCTATGTTTATTTTTAGGTTTGATAGGCCTCCGGGAGGTTGAAAAAACGTACAGCTACAAATTCACATTTTTTAAATTTTTTCTAAATTAGAATTAATTTTCGAGTACAGAGAAGACATAAATGGACCATACCAGCTAAGTGAACATTATAAATTTTTCGACAAGAATTTTCCAATCTCAGCAGTGGTTGGTAGGTTTCAGTGATATCTACTCCTCAGTCTGGCCCCTCGGTGAAAGCGAGGATCGAGTTTCTGAAGCAAGTAGATCATACACGGTTCCAACTACAGTTTGCAAGGTTGTCAGCGATTAGGGAGCCGTTTGAATCTCCTTTGATTTTTCTGAGTTAAGCGTTGAAGATTTGAAAGGTGAGTTATTAGGTGCGGATTCAATACACACGATGAGAAAATTAAGACACCATTTAGACCAGTGGTTATTAACCTTTCTGGAGGTACTGAACCCCACAAGTTTCATCAATGCATTCATCGAACCCTTCGTAGTTGGAAACCAAAAATGTGTTTTTTTTTTCTTAAAATTAAAACATACCTATATAACTGTATACTGTATTAGTGCACAAACTGTATCATGACGAACCCAGGTTAAGAACCTCTTATTTAGACGGACTGTAGTGGAGGCAGAGCACGCAGTACACACGAAGGGTAGACGGACTGTAGTGGAGGCAGCGCGCTCAGTACACACGAAGGGTAGACGGACTGTAGTGGAGGCAGCGCGCTCAGTACACACGAAGGGTAGACGGACTGTAGTGGAGGCAGAGCACGCAGTACACATGAAGGGTAGACGGGCTGTAGTGGAGGCAGGGCGGGCAGTACACACGAAGGGTAGACGGACTGTAGTGGAGGCAGAGCACGCAGTACACACGAAGGGTAGACGGACTGTAGTGGAGGCAGGGCGCGCAGTACACACGAAGGGTAGACGGACTGTAGTGGAGGCAGGGCGCGCAGTACACACGAAGGGTAGACGGACTGTAGTGGAGGCAGGGCGGGCAGTACACACGAAGGGTAGACGGACTGTAGTGGAGGCAGGGCGCGCAGTACACACGAAGGGTAGACGGACTGTAGTGGAGGCAGGGCGCGCAGTACACACGAATGGTAGACGGACTGTAGTGGAAGCAGAGGCAACGCGGGCACGGGCAGCACCAAGGAGCTCGGCAGGGCGTAATGACATGCCTGGAGCATGGGAAGGCAGCAGGCTGGACGGCTTCCCACGCTCTCAATTACTTTTGAACGAACCCTAAACACGACTGGTCTGTAAATTTAATAAAGCATCGCTACAAATAAGATGATGGCCAGCCAACCCTAGTGAGTGCTCCCTTAAAAATTTCAAGATGGATAAACTGCGATATTTTGGCTGAATAAACCAAGAAAAAAGTTTTTAAAGCTTTTCGTTGCTATGTTTAACTAATTCATCCAAGATTTGGGGTATAAAAATATCATTATCGCATGAGGAATATGAATTATGGGCAAATTGAATGTACAAATACACAGTCATTTTTAATGCAACCATTTCTCGCGGCATCAGAGAAATGAGACAGCTCGAGGTGTTGTGTTGAGCTAAGAGTCGCCATGACATAAGAACGCGAGCTAAATTGACTCGTCTGATCATGACAAGGAACATGAAATTCCTTAATTCAAGCAGCTGTGGTATAACAGCTGGGTCAAAACCAGTCTATCATAAGATAAGTTGGTTTAATCCTCTTTAACCACAACAGAGATGTTTCAAAGAGATGAAGGCAACATTTAGCATGGATTTAAGGGAATGGGGAATCTATACACAAGGTATGTTCACGCACATGATCCCCAGTGCTTAGAAACAGTAAGTTATTGAAACAAGAAAATGTTGTAGAAGAAAGTCGTAAATATTGAAAAACCGGACTGCGCTGAACCGAAAAAAGATGATCCGTTACAAAACAAAAAACAAATTGTCTTTCAATAAAAAAAGCCTACCTTACTCTCGCCTCAGGACCTCACATTTTTCCTTTGTGAGCGCTAATTCCTAAAGACAAAATAGTTGTATCCCTTCGAGGGAATTGGTCATTCATTCACACCGGCTACTTCGAAGCAACAATCACAGTTATAAAAGTCTTCCCTTTGAGCAACAACCAAAACTACAGTTACGTACACAATCTCAAGAACGATTCTGACTTGAGAATCGTATGTTCAGAAGGCTCTGATAAGATTAGATGTTATTTTTCCTCTCTAACTGCTAAAAAAAACAAGCGTTCCGAAGAGAGGAAGAAGGAAGGCATCATTTAGTATTGAGATAAGAAAACGCGGAATCAATGCAGAAGGGGCACAGAAACAGCAAGTTGAGAAAGAAGTTTATGAAACAAGATAAAAGCTGAAGAAGAAAGTAGTAGGTATGGAAAAACAGGACAGCAGCGAACCGAAAAAAGGTGATCCTTAACATCACAGAAAACATATCTTATCAAAAAAAGAAGGCCTACCTAACTCTCAGCTCAGGCCCTCACATATTTTCCCCTTGGAGTGCCAATTCCCATAGATACAATAGTTGTATCCCCCTGAAGGGTCAGACGGCTGATAACCTAGCATTCGCTCACATGCAAAGCGATGCGGGGAATTTTTCAATTAAAAATATTCAACAGTTGAGCTAGATATACTGATGCAGTGATTCGCTTCAAGAGCTGCAAACAAAACATCTCGGCCGGCGTTGGTGTGATACGATGGGCCATGAGCGGTTCAATAGATCTTGGCCAACAATTGACCTCCAAGCGACGGCTCTGATTCTGAGGATTTGTTCCTGCCGATACGAAGGAACCAAAATCCAGCTTCTAAATGAAGGCTGGAACCGTAATCTCGCGGTTTATTTCAGACACGTAAAGACGATGCAGTCACAATGGCGTTGAAAAGAAACGAATTTGGATTGATTTAAAATGTCAATTACAATTACATATCAGCTTAAATTATTTAACATTCTAATTCCGTATTTTATAATTTGATGGACAATCTAACATTACTAATATCATAAATCGATTTTGGTGAAAAGAAATTTATACGATGATATAGACCAGGTGTACTGCTATTAACTGGTACAGGGTTCTCGAATTTTTGTACTGCCAAATAACATCCGTTCATGGAAAAACAATTGCTCCTGAGTCAAATGGCTAAAGTGTATATTTTTATGACTCAAAGTAATTAATAGCTTTCAAGCTATGTGAATATGATGTGATACCGTTTTATCAATTTTGTTATGTTTAAATTTTCACCCTAAGTCTTTACGTTCTTGAAATGTAAATTAAGCATGAACAAGACGGAAATGAACCTACGCTCAAACTCATCCTTTAAAAAATTCAATATAAACATCTTCCATGATCTGAACTTCCTCGGAAGCATTTTCATATCACAATTCATCAATGAGAAAGAAATTGCTCGACTTCGTCATTATAGTCGCCATCAAAATGGTCTAATGGCACCGACAGCAAAATACATCTCAATTTGAACTTGGAGATTCCATTGTTTTTAGGGCCGTATTTCCAGAGTGACGCACCCGGGGGATCGTGCTGAGCTCAGTAATTTGACGCCGCTCTAAATTCTCCTAACGCGATCACAATTGAACAAACTCATCGGGGTCTCCGTGTCCGAAACGTAGTATTGCTCTCACAAGACAATCAACTTGCTCTCCCTCTCATGCTCAATTCTTATTTTTGTCAGGCTTGCGCGCAGGAAAATTGACGGCACAGAGAAATAGATGGAAATAGCTCCGTTCCGATACGTAGATCAGCAAATCTATTATTCTAAATTCATGAATTTGGTATAAATTTTAGTGTTATGCACGAAAAATAACGGCAGCGGCTCGAGTAACACTGAACAATGTGCCTGATAAAGCGGTTTCATATGCTAGATATATAAAATTTGAAAGAAGCTGAAACTGAAAAGCCTTAAGGCACGTCTAAAAATTTCGGGGAACTTAATTAGGAGAAAAAAGACGTGCTTCAAGATGCATGACTTATTTGTGTCAAGGCAAAAGCGTTGAACTCAACTGAAATATCTAAAAAACATTCAAGGAGACCATTATATAGGTGGGTATTGGAGAAAAGACTATCACTTCACTACGAGCAAAATATACTGGATCTATATTTTGGGTTAACGAAGCTACAGCACAGCGCATAAAAAAACATAAGCAAACATTTATGTGGTTATAGTTACGTTCCATCTAATTTAGCAAACTATCTAATACATTTTTTGTTAAACTTGGATAATGTTACAAGCAGAATCGTGCTTCACCAATTTTCAAAAAGATGAGTTCAGAAGCTTACTTTTTTTCAGGCCGCACTGATCAGGCAGCAACTGCATGACTAATATTGCGAAGGCACTTAGAAATTTCCTTAAAACAGAAAGTCTAAACTCTGAGCTCTTCAATGATGTCCTCTTAAATAGCTTGAATTATACGTACTACGCGACGACTGTCATGCAAAATTTTCCTGGAAGTCATCAGAAGAGCTAACAGAATAGTCACAGACATCAAAACGACGTTCATTAGCATTAAGCTCCGCAGGACTTGGGAGAATTCCCTCAAGGAGGTAAGTAAACACCCGACAAAGTTGAATAATTTCATCAGGACCCTCAAGTTCAGAACCTGAAGGGAAATCTTGTCCTACTCGTGAGGCGCTCGAAGATTTTCCAATTTGAAAGCACAATTGTGATGGCAGTCTCGCTCCAGCGTCGGCCGTTAGCAGAGCTGGAGCTGGTTTAATTACAGGCCGTTCCAGTCGCGCGGACCTCGATATTGTTTCCGACTCTTGCGCCGTCAATTTACGATCCCTACAAGAATTCCGTGACGTCTTTCAGCGACTGCGAGAAGAAAATAAATGAACCAGGTGCTGTAATGACTTCTTTGCGATTGAGTCCGTCATTAACGATAATCAGTTAGCAAATTAACAAAACTTTCAAAATAGGATGAAAAGAAATCCTATTAGCTACAATAATCACTCTCTACTCTTCGATGAACGTTTTAACCAATGACTAAAAGGGTGGTTGGAAATTGACTGTTTGATCTTGAACTTGAGAAATGAAGATCACTGGTCGGTTTCAAAGATGCTTTGGTGGAAACGTGAACGTGAGAAATACTGACGCTACCAACGCTCGATTAATATTGCAAAACTCACGCGAAAAATGACGACAAAAAATTCAACGCTATTTTTCCACGACAGGAATTCCATTTCCCTTCGTTCTTAGAGTATTACTGCAAAGTTAATTCTGTCTGAGTTGTAATAAATTGAGGCCGTGAATCGCTCGGACAGGAACAGAGAAGGAGAGGAAAATAATGTGAAGCATAAACTGGAGAATTTCAGGGACCACCTAGAGTGCGAAGGCGAAAGGAAGACTTGGGTGTCTGGTCAGCCGCAGCGTTCGGGCGGTTTATGGGTACGGTGTGTGGAGAACAATACCATGGCACATAAAAAAGTACCTGACAATTGTGGCCTGAGTGCTAATACACAATTGGTGACAATCGCACCTCTTGGCAATGACCGCAAACTGCCACACCGAAGCTCATGGGACGCGTGACGAAGTCTCGCCATTGAAATTTGTGACTAGAGCCGGCCAGTGTTGAAACTATTTCTTTCTCAAGGTGACAAGAGTGAAGATGACTAATGAGTCCAGGCATGACCTGCGTATTACTCTCTAAATTCTTCTCACATAATGTATACTTCATCCAACATCTCGTAAACCTGGTACATAATTTAAAGCTCATTCTGCACCAATACGAGCACATTCTTGATACTGCCCTATTTTAGGAGGCTTAGCATGTACTTCAAGTGAAAGTTGCGCACATTCATGTACATATTTCGAAACTATTACTTTTTCAAACAAATAAATTCATAACAAAAATTTCAATAATAACCAACATGAAATATAGTCGTACCTTAGAATAGAATCTATTCCCTGAACTTCTCTGGAGAACATTTTCTGCAGAAAACCAGCGAAAGTTCACGAAAGCTGTGTAGAACAGATCGCGTGAGAAATTCGAGCCGTTTTATGGGTAATTCAGGGCGTGCGTGCCCTTATCCAGGCGTGCCACTGTTTTAGAGGGTATTCGATACCACAACTCGCACTTCTTTGTAGACCCGCCACAATTTTATACTTGATGCATCGCCTCGACCCAAGCTTTAAACAGTGCATGATGAGGACCGCTCGCCTCTAACTTCTATGAGCGTATTAGCTAAGTGTTGCAATTCAACACTGAAACACAGGGCAATCTGGCCGTGTGCTGAGAAAAAATGAGCATTTAATGTCGACGTAATTATCTACCCTGAATTATTTGGCATGCGATATTTGAAGACAATTTGTACTTGCCTATGCATACACACTCGAGCATACGTTCGAGGAAATATACTGTGATACTAGCGTAAAATAAGGCCTTCACAAACATTGCGTAAATGAGGCTGGTTGGTCATGCACCTGCGGTAAAATGCTACGAAATTTAACTTATTTCAAGACACACCCTTAACTGACGAGCTCCATAACATGCATTATTACTCCATCGAGGGTCTCTCAAGAACCTCATTAACTTGCGCTTTTATCTACCTTTGGTAATGACCTTAGTGAAGAGGGAGTATATTAATTTTAAAATGAAGCTGAAATTACGGTTCTGTTTTCTGTTTTGTAGCAAGTTTATTATTATTACATCGGTAATTAGAAATTGCGGTACGAATGCAGCCGAACGGGAACAACTTTACATTCAAGCGAAAAAGGCGGAATTTTGTCACCGACGAAAGGAAATTTTACTCAAATCTTACAAGTGGAAGTCAATATTCTTCAACACCCCAACTACTCAATCCAAAATAGCATAAAACAAGCAATTATCGACGCATTAGCAATAAAGAAGCTTCATATCACCGAACCAAAGATTATGATACAAAATTGAAGTAAGTGGTTCACTGAACTTCACTCATTGACCAAAATGAGTGAGAAAAATATACCTCTTTTCATCACTTCTAGAAGTCACCAAACGTTTAGCTATTGGAATTGTATGTGCAGTAGGCACAGTAAATACAATACAGAGCAGTGAATTCAAAATGTACTCCACAGCAGTGAAAGTAAAAATTAAAAAAGGCAATAATTGGTAGACGCTATCTCACGAATCACAAGCTTTAACGGATAAGGATGCGGTGCTGTTGCTGAGAATATACGCTTTCAATATTTAGAAAATTCCATGGAAAACAAGAGTCATAAACGTGACGTCTTCAAATAACGTTTAGTATTTCGTGAGTTTGTTCAAGTATAACTTACTGACTTAAGCTTATAAATTATGCGCACTTGCAAATGATCTAGTGCAAACGTGTTTGCATTAATCTACCAAGAGACATAATACATTTTAGAAGTTTTTTAAAATGACGACCTCACGAAACCCAAAGTCAATGTATCTACAGAATTACTTCAACTAATCTGGTTTTACTTCATCTGGAAGAAATTGATTCGATAGGACATCAAGGTTTGTTGAAGCAGATCAAAATAACCCAATCTACTCTATAAAAACGCCACTATTAAAATACACTCACTTCACTCTCCATTTTTGAAATACAGATACGCGATGCGTGTTAGCAGTCTGTCATGTTTCTGTTCATTTCTTTCCTTGAGAATTAGGCCGTACGAGCACAAATCTCCAGGATTTACGCTAATTTATCCAGCCTGCCGTTCCAAGAAGAGTAGCACACGTTCCTGGAAAAGTTGTTCGATTTTCCTTTCTCTGGCCAAAAATATTCAGTCTTTGCTTTTAAACAAATGTTTGGCTATAAGAAGCACTAGGCATCTAGTCACCCTGCAGTTTTTCCGGGCAAAATTTTGCACACAACGTTTTTAGGGTAATCACGCGAAATTTCACAACAAGAGGCAGAAAAAAGCCAATCTCGCAATCCCTGTTCTAGGAAGAGAGAGCAATCACGTCCATGCGAGGACAGGGATGACCGACAGCACGCGACCAATTTGCGGGCAGGAAGATGATGCTCTGGACGTAATAATGTTTGTCTTACGGTGAGACGCCTGCGAGACTGAATTATGCATGATTCCAAACCCTAAGTTTCCATGATTCCAAACACCCCATGATTCCAAACCCTAATTTGATACTAGGTTGAAAAAGAACGCATAACGCACGCACTTTGGGCGTGTTTGTAAGCTCGTTTATGGCAATTACAATAAAAACAGTTTTTGGGCAATTTTCAGGTGTTTTAAATCTCAATAAAAATACGAGCAGGTACTATTAATAGTACTGGAAAATAATAACATCAAAAACCTGATAATAGTAATTTAGAAGGAGTTATGAGTGAGTAAAATTATTCTGTAAAATTTGTGGAGGAAACGAAATCACACTCAATACCAGTACGACAGTTCGACCTAATTTTTTCTTAAAGATAAGAAATCTAACCTATTTCATTAACTCTTTGGCAAATGGCGTTCCCCAAAAGAATGTGGTCAAACTTCTATAACGATTTCTCTCTCTAGTTTTGTTGAAGAAGACGGAGATAAATTGCAAAAATCTTCTTGCTTGCATACTTCTGAAAAATATCGTATGAACAAATACGTTCAGCCGTCTATTTGCCACTGCGGAAAGCAGAAAAGGAGTTTATAAAAAGAATAAATTCTCAGTGTTTCCGAACGTGAGAAAATGTATCCATGCTACCTGAAATGCAGATCCCATAAATTCAGCGTCTCACTCTTTCCTTTGAATTACATTATGTACAGTATACTCGAAATAATCATCGGCTGTACAGTTTCTACGCTCCAAATGCTCATCCACAGTACAGTTTCTACGCTCCAAATGACCAACGATAGTACAGTTTCTACGCTCGAAGTGATCATCGACAGTAAAGTTTCAGCCCGTTTGAGGTGCAATGTACAACGATACCTAAATACTGTAAAAGTTAAAATTTAAGTTTTGACGAGGCGTTTAGCCTCGTCATAGGGACACTATATGTAGACAGCATCTCGTAGTAGAGAGAAGCAGCCGCCTCTGCAATGAGGGCACCAGCGCAGGCTCTCAGATGCCAGTATCAGGACGCGATCAGCTGACCGGCGCACGGTCTTCATGATTGTAACGTTAACGCTCGGCGTCATGCTCTATCCCCAGGTAATAACTTATCTATAAAAAAGACGCTCTTGATGTGTTGATTAAATGTCGCTGGAAATAGGACACGGTTGAGCTAAGCCTTTGCTTCTCCTGGCGATGCCATAAAAATCTTTGTGAAGTGTGACATTTCCTAGAATGCATTACTCACGCACAGTATTTCAGTGATTTATTGATTCTATGATAATTCAGCTTTTAGAAAGCATGGTTCTTTAACCCCTTGATTACTCAGTTCCCAAACTCCGTGAAAACTGTTGTTGATATACAGTATTAATATTCAAAGAGATTTCCTAAACAAATGCAATAATACAACAGCCTTAGATGCAGAGAAACGAAAACCTACTTTCAGAGAGTTGCTCCAAGTCCCGCACTCGCCTGAAGCTACGAAGTGCGAGTCTCGTCACAAACAGAATTACCTCCAGGAAAGCCCACCGCAAGTTGAACACCAAATTCATCAGTCACGCACTTGTCTTCACCAGCGCCCGCCACCGCGACCAACGTAAGGAATAAAGGCAGCGCACTTCCGACGACCGCACGTTCTCGAGTAGCTCCACGTACTCCGTTGTGGCCAATTGAAGCAGTGCCACTCCAGTAACCTGTTATTACGTGTTTTTTAGTCATAGAAGGCTATCTGAACAAAGAACATTCCCTTACCGAGGCGCTGTATGAAAAGTCACGCGACCAAATGTAAAGAAGCTATAGCAACAAATTTAGGTGTAATACTAACTAAGCAGCATAATGTTGCGTGTACCTGAGTGAGAAAATTATTATGCTCCAGTAACATGTATTCGCTTCATCGCACCCGTACATCTGCAAATGAATTATCGAATATTAAAGTAGAGGGCACAATTTAGAAGGTCGCACTTCGATAGGTGTCGCTGTTATGAACTACTAACTTGTATATGAAGTACGATATTACAACCTGAGAACTAGATGAAAATTTTCAGAATTAACAACTCGGCGTTGAATTACTTCGTACCACCAATGATACAATTCAGTAGATACAGTTATATCACATCAATTTAACGTTCTAACGTTTCACCAACCTCATACCACGCGTTCTAAGCTCAGAGGGCTTATTCATTCTAAATAGAAGACGTTCGAGTGCAGAACTTCATTGCCACCTCTAGTTGCCCATGTGTGTGGTGGAAGACGCGACCCTAAACTGGCAAAGCAATGGTAAACACAAGCGAAGTTTCAGGATTAGCAGAGAATGGTGGCGGTAAATCCGCAAGCTCGTGTTAGGAGCAAATCTAAGTATTTAGGAGAGACGAACGCTGGGCAAACACGCCGGCCAATCCTAGCCACACATGCTAATCTGGAAGCAGCGCAGCATCCAGAGCTCTGTTGGTTTAGGATCTTAAGGGACAGGTATAGTAGCTTCGTGCACCGGCGTCCGCCGTCCGGAGCAGATCGTTTCCTCTATTTCATGCGGGGCTGGAACTGCACTTGCAGCTCTGTAATAAGCGTAGCACGATCTATCAAATGGATATGTTCGAGTATAACATATTACAGATGCTGAGGTATTGGGTAATGGAAGAAATACTTCCTCAGATAATCGACCAAAAGGACAGAGGATTTTCTGATCGGCATCAGTTTTCGGTAAAAGTACAGAACGCGTCAAGCGATAATGTGAAGAAAGCAAAGATAAATATGTTGTCACATTTCACCAAATGTTTATTTTTTGCTGGAAATTAGCATTCTCTTGTGCTAAAGAAGCTTTATTTCAACACCAAAGATTTCAAGTTGTTTTGCAAGTCATTTCAGCGTGTACGCCAGTGTGGAGAAGTAAACTGAGTAAAACAAGGAGATCTAAGTTCTTCCCGATTATAGATGTGGTTGTACATAATTTTAAGCCTCTTCAGCCACACACTGGTCTCCAAGAGCAGAATGGAAAAAGCATCATTTGATATGGAATTAAGAGAACGGGTAATTCATGCCCAAGTGTGCTATCACACTGTTTCTTGCTCACAGAAACAGCAAGATTGGCAGATGTTTATGAAACAAGAAAAAATCTGAAGAAGAAAGTTCTAGCTGCTGAAGAAGGACAGTAATCAACAGAAAAAAGAAGATCCATGTAAAGAAAAATTTTCACTTCTACAAAAGAGAGATCCACTTCAGCTCAGAACTTATAATCTTCGCTCCCAAACACAAATTCCCGTACATAGAAAAGTCGAATGAACGGCGAGATCTTTCCGTTATCAGGGAGCAACTCTAAAATATCATCACGTTTAAACATGGCAAATGGAAGAGACGTCGTTCTACCAATCAGGAGCTGCACTGTGTTACACAGTACATTAGGGACTCATAATTTAGTGCCGTGATATGCTTTTTTATGGATGAAAGAATCATCAGATTTACATGATGTGCGCATAACTTGGTTACTTCAGTAAAACAAAGTATCCATGATACGTTGGATTATCGTATCTCCGCCCATTCTCCTAAAGAAACGCGCCTAACAAATTCTTTACCAGAGTCCTCAGTCACCCTCATTATCAAGGGAAATAATAGACATAATTAGTAGGCGCTGTCTCGCTCGCATGTGAGAATAAAGGAGCCAAACTACGAGTATAGAAAGCCGGTCAAATATGTGAGAGCGTGTGCTAAACTGGATTTTTTGCCTAATCTTGCATGGTTTATTTCGCTTTATAATTGTACCTTTTGAAAGGAAGTCAAATTCTGTTATAAGTATCAATTAAATACTTAATATAACCCTCATGAAATTAGGAAATGCGCCGTAGTTGTGCGACGCACGAAATGCCGCTTTGGTAGATAACTGCTATAGCTATGGAAAAAAGTGACAGTTCCTAAACGTAGGATACAAAAGACATGCTCATTACATTTTATCGTAGAAGAACTTATCAACAGGAAACGTCAGGCAGGAGTTAGAGCGTAGCAAACTATAGAAGGCGAACTGTGGGCAGCTGTCAATATTTCGCAGTGCATGCGGACAAAATAGGGCTGCCGTAACGTAGATACGACGTTCAAACGGAGAAAAAATTGCGCAACTACTCTGCTGAGAGGGAATCAAGTTTTGAATTACTCTTAAAGTTTGCCAATTATCATGTCGGGCGATAAATTGTTTATTGCGGAGCTTAATTTTGAGTCGTGGGCCCGGCAATAAAAGATGGAAGTGCCGGGGCTCTTTTGTTGGGAGCTCGAGGCATCCTTTTGGCCGGGGGCAGCAGTGGTGTCGCCTTAATTACGACCTGAGCACATTCCTGCTCGTCCAAAACCCGGTGCCGTCTGCTAATTAAATTCCATTACTAGGAGGAATCATAGATTCTGACGAAATAATTGAGGGCTCTGAGGCAATGAGCAATAATCATTACCCTACAGCACAACGCTGCGACATTGAATAGCCAGGTAACCCCTCTCGAAGAGTTGTACTTTAAGCAAGCACTAGCATTTGTGCAGGAATTTTTAAAGGAGTAAAAATTCATGCGAAGAAGAAACCGATAAAGAATTTCTGAAAATTGTTCTATTACAGATGAAATTGATGAAGAATCCAATGAAGTCACGATTCTAGCCACATAATGGAAATTAGTTCTTAACAATAACTTTATTCAGAAATTCTAATTTTTCATATTTCTCAATATCAAGAAACAGAATAAACAAATTCATTACAAAGCTAAATTCGCCCAAACCAGAATTGTGCTCAGAGAAATTGCTAATCACAGACGCCGCAGAATTTCATCGCTTGAGATTAACGCATAGTTCAGAGAGGTTACAGTCTGTAATTTTTTCTCACTTCCTTGTTTGTTCTTCTTATATTGTATGCTTTCAATGTACTTGTTTGTTTTTGTGAGCACTTTGACTTTTGGCTGCCCAAGTGTATACACAGATCTAAATATATAATTGGTTAGATTAGCATAGGCTACATAAATGATTCACTTTGACGTTAATTTTAACGACTAGTTTTGAATAAAAAATTAGATTTTAAATTACAAAATGATGACCTATAGTAAAAAAGATATATAGTTGATTATCCAAATTAACGTGAGAGTAAACGATTAATTTAATCTAACCAACCATATGAACAATCAACTAGAAATTTTTATAAAATTAGGAAATTAAAAATTAGGAGCTCGTCGAAAAAACGTATAGCTTGAACTACCTAGGTTTTTTATTAAATGCTTAATTTGAAGAATATCTCAATTTTACGTTCTTCGTTTGAATTTTCAGAACACTGAAATACGTAAAAAAATGTTTGTAGAATATTCAAAGTGACTTTGATCCTTTTATTCTCAATTTTAGCTTCCCTAGAAATTGACTTATGATTTGCATTTCACACTACTGATATAATTTAGACGAGTATGACAAAGTCACTCAAAGTCAAAGTCTGCACCAAAACATGCGCATGCCAATGAGGTTATAATGAATTAACGCTTAACAAATATAGAATCAGAATTTGTTCCACTGGAAATAACTGCGCTGCCACAACATCGTACACCATTCGGGAGTACACCTCTCGTTCGTGATTACCATTATCCACGGACACAACGTAAATTTGACGCATCTATCAATCATAATTACACTATTCGCTAGCAGATAAAATGAAGGATCCCGGAATACGAGAATGTTGATGCGAGAGCTCGCATTGCTACTCGTCTCTCACGGCAAGAGCACTTCATAAAAGCTCTAATGGCGCACGCTCAAAAAAAGACGAAGTTCTTACGACCAACAAAGAGGAGGAAAGCATCAACGCTGATCCACGATACCCTATAATCAAAATAAATAGCTCCTGAAGTAAATGAGAAGAAATAGCCGATAAAAATTTAGGATTTTATTGTGGAAGTCCGCAGCTCATCGTACGTCGCTGGGCAAAGTTAATCAAAGACTTCAACGGAACGCAAAAACTGCAGAGGTTCTTGAGCTCAACTGTGATTAGCCGAATAATCGCAACGACTCAATTGAGAGGTTTCGTCTTCTATTTTTTAGTGATACGAGTAATGTTTTTGCGAGAGAATGAAGCCTAGCCCTCACAGATATGAAGAACATACTTGAAATACAAATAATAAAATTTAGAAAGAAATACGTGCAACTTGATGTTATGAACTCTGCGATATAAGTTATGAGCAAAACGATAATAATTGCGATACTGAGTAGAAAATGCAATAAAAGGAACAATAAAAGGAACAATTTTATTTGTTAAATAAGAGTACATGCTTCAGCAGTATTCCAGTCAGAAGAGATTGCACAAGAATCAGTTTGTGAAAATGTATTTTGCAAAAGTTTGTCCTTTTCAACAAATATAAAACTTCATTGTATTTATGAAGAAGAGAAGTATTGTGAGAGAGAATTCGGCAGCTTCGAGTGACATCCTGTGTCTTTTGCAGGTTCCCTAACTGAAATAATTGAGACGTCAAAATAGCGGATTTGTCTTTGTAAATGAGCAGAAAAGCAACGCTGAAACGGGAAGAGTTCACTCGAGGTGTAACTACAAATTTCCCCGAGTTTAAAGAGAAGGTTCTAGCACTGTCATCCAGACACGAGAAGCGGCAGTCATGTAACTTGAAATGTCGTTCCTCGAAAATGACGTGTCACGTTTCACGGTTTTGAAGTTCTAATCAGAAGTATATTTCAAATGATTAACGAGCCCAATTCACAACTAAATTAAGGCAGTGTTTGTGCCGACGCGAAGTTAAACCAGAACGCACCAGCGTGGTGGAAGACAAAAAACATTTACAGTACACACTTACGTGCAGCTGGTTTCTTCATTATTTCTGAATCCACAGCTAGGGACCACTATTCCAGGTTTTTGATATACTGACCGCTTAATTAAGGCAATTTCGCATTAAAGTCTAGTAAAGTCTTTTTGTTAGTGTCGCAAGAAGTCGTACAGTATTGGTGTTTGGGGCGGCTAAGCCAGCCGGTCCTCTTTAGGGAATGAAAAGAATATTTGCAAAATGAAGCTAGAAAAAATAGCAAAGAACACATCGATGTATCAATCCTTTTCAGATATTAAAAAAAAAAAGTGAAAGGAGAAAGCTTGAAACCTACAGAGCTTCTAAGCTGAACTCACAACAGACTTGCTCATCAGTAAGTCTTGCTAATTCTTCAAGGGATCGGAGCTAGGACTGAACGTAAGGAACGTAAATTCCCAACGGCAAACTGACTAGAACTTTGGTTGAAAAAACTATTTTAAACCCCATCCGAGATTTTAAAAATAGCCACGAGTTTAAAAAAACTTTCGGGGTTTTCCTTTTTTTGGAAGTGGAGAGATGTTATTGTTTTTTTTTCCACGATAACTTTAATTTATTTTAGAATGTTGTTCATTAAAATGAGCCTGTGCATTGCATAATCAATGTTTTTTTTTAATGATTCAAAAAATTAAACAATGGAAGTAATGCGACACAGCGTATAATAGGTAATTCACTTAGTAATCACATCTAATATCGACACACATTATTATAGAATATTTTATTATTTACATTACAGTTATGAAAATATCTGGGAAAATAAATTAATAAATATAATGAATTTCATATTATTAAATAATAGGTTCTATTATCTAGATTACATATACTAGGAAAATATTTACGGATCGTTATAAATATTGATTGCATACGGGAAAACCACCGAGGCTACGCAGAGGCTCGTAATGCCTGAAGGCTTTTTGGAGAGCTCAGCACACCTCGCCCCTGATGGGCCAATACGGTAAAGTTCATTGTATTGTTGAAATAATCACTGCTATTACTTGCATTGATATAATATTTCTCACCCAGCATAATTCCTCCAAATTTGAAATAAAAAAACGTCACTAGAATTTTTTTGCGTTTTCTTTTTTTTGCGGACGTGAGTTTTTTTTACCGTCTGCACTCACTAGAGCAGACGCGACCAGTGCAGTAACCCTCTCGAACAGATCACTAGTACGTTACGCACAGTTGAGAAGTTCTTAAGTGATAAAAAAAACTGTAAAGGATGGTTTCGCGAGCCTACACTCCTTCTGAATCTCAGAATTTCCCAGTTACGAGACAGAGACGGACGGAACAGTTTTCATGGGATAGCTTTGCAAATAGAAAGAATTCGTCACATGTGCGATGTACAGCAGCCGAGTTTGGTTTGCCTATTATTGATAATAACCTCTAAATCGCAAGACGTACTCGACTCGCAAACAGAACATATTTTTGCATTTTTAACATCTACACACAAATGTCAAATACTAAGATTCGTCAAATAGGAAGCAGTTCTGGGAATCGATTTGAGAACACTTTTGAACTGAAAATCTAACAATATATTCTAGCGTTTTGAGCAAAACCCATTTTTAAGAAATTCTTCACAAGCACTCACTCATTGCAAGGGAAACAAAGCCATCAATAAAACAACTTCAGCCATTAAAGGGAGAAAAATTTCCAACAACGACGGAAGTTTAAAGCATGCATCGATAACCAATACATCATCAGACACACCCTCAAGCTCTCAATAAGTAGGGCATTCAGCACACCCTCAGGGCTCACGCAGCGCTCAAACGAACGTGAAGATGCGTCAAATCAGGCAAAATTCGTTGCATTGTACTGTACATCCTGCTGCCTTTCATCCTCTGGTAAAAATAGACATTGCGTTACGTATCTCATAGTGCTTTTCTATTCATCGAACACTTTCATCTTCGCTTTCTTTCTCAGCTGTTAAATTATTATGAAAGCAAAGATGGGGATAGAGCACGTTAACTTGAAAACCATGAAGCTATGGAATCAGACCAATACTTTCACTACATCATACTTTGCGTCAGAGGGACGAAAGGAAGAGACGGAAATTTATGTTTGGGTATTGAGACCCTAAGTCTGATCACCAGCTTCCTTCTATCCCACCCGAAACACTTCATCAGAGCTAGCTTTCCCTCCTCCGGGACACACTTGTGATTAAACGTGTCAGAGCGAGCCCAAACTTTTTGCCAGATTAATTGTTGGAAGTTTGGCATCTACTGTATTGGTTGGATGAACCACCTTTTACGTGCTGAAAGAAATTAACCACCTTTTACGTGCTGTTCTATACCACAGAATGCGAAATTTTGTCCCAGAAATGTTCAAGTTCACCAAAAAATAACAGAAAAGAAATAGGATCAAGTAGCGAGTGTTGGACGAGAACACTGAAGTTACATTCAGTCGACAATGCATTCGTCGCATGAACTCTAACTCATCACGTTTTGCATGCAATTCCATACCTCAGAATGTTAACTCAGAAACGTTCAAGTTCAGCAAAACTAACTCAAATGGGATAGGATCAAGTCCTGAGCGCAGGACGATCACACAGAAGTTACTCACATCCAGTTGGCCGCGACAGGCAGCGTGAGGCGCAGCACCAGCAGCAGGCACAAGGAAGTCTTCAGAGAATACCCTGGAAATCCGCTATCCATACTGGGGCGTCGATATCTTCACACAGAGTTACGAACGAACAGCACTCACACGGTGCCCTAGCGAGGGTCCCACGCCAGCAACTTAACTCTAGGAACTTGGACCTGAAGAGAAGCACTCGAGTTATCGTGGCTCACTCCACGCTAGTTCATCGCACCCATCTTTGAATTCCATGCTTTAAAATTTCATTCGACTCATAAGATGTTCAAATTACATACGCCCTCAGTTAGCGTACACTCATCTACGTTACTAGTACACCATAAAATTCCACTGGTTTGGCGTGAATATGACTGGGGAGCGAGCAGTTCCAGATCACCAGGAGCACATGAGCCAGCTCGAGTCCAGTTAGGCACGACCACGAAGCGCGGCACCAACTACCTTCCGCTAAGACACTCAACAGCGAACTGACCGGGACGCGGATCGCTTTGTTGACTCCGCAGGGCCGCCTACTGATTTTGCCGACTCCGCCTCCGTCCTTATTCCATTTGACCCGAAAAAAGGTCGTTGCAGATATTTATTGCATAATTTTTGGGTCTGGATTTTCCGATAGTGGCTGCGTCATTGGTATAGTAGTTTTCCAACCATCAAATCGACATCGCTTCCACAGATGGACAGCTGAACTTACTGAAGCTGAGAATATTTTTCTTGTAGTAGCTCTACACTAATCAAGTCCATGCATTTCATTTCGTACATTAAATTTTTTTAAGCGTTATCATCCACTCCAAATTTCCATGACCGCTCCCATTTAATGCAAGCTACTTGAAAAATTGCGACGAGTTTTTTCCTTTTCCCAACGGGAAGAAACACCAGTGAGTGGTCTCAAAGTCATGAGCCATCACACAAAAAGCATGAGCTTGACCACTAGGCTACGGTGACCAGAGCCCAAATGAAATCAGGTTTTCAAATATTGCAGAAGTTGCAATAGAGCTGGTAAATTTTTCACCGTTAGATTTGTTGGTTAAAAAATTATGTCTTATTTCAATCAAGTTTGTTACTAATCCTCTGGCATGTGAGTTTTTCCAATTCCAAATAAATAAAACGATGGCGCAATGACGGTTACCCTCGGTCGAGCCGGCGTCCATTTTCGACACTTAGATCGAGCATGGAGTCATGGTCAAATTATCCATTTTCCCAATGAAAGAAATACCGGATTGGCACTGCCGGGAATCAAACTACTCGGGAAATGCGTGAGCTCTTAACCGCTAGTCTACGGTGACCATTAAACGACACTCCAGGTGGACTGGATTTAAAAGAATTTTTATTCCCACTGTAATGACATTTTTTCCCATTTTCCCACTTAACAAAAACACGGTAACGCTGGAGCTGACATACGTGTTCTTCAAAAAATATGTTACCCTAATTTTCATTCGGAAACACATTAAAAAAAATTATTATTAATTTTTTTGTCCACTGCTCGGCAGTTTTTAGGAGAAATAGCCATGCTGCTTTCACTATAGCTTTATGTTAACTACATGCTGTCAGTCAACATGTTCTCGTGAACCTGTACTTTAACATTGCTGACAAGATTCCAACCCTAACTGCACTAACTCAGAAATTTTACACCGAGTTTCACATAATGTTGAGTCCTGAGCCTCAGAAATGGTAGATTCGGTGGATTTCCTGATTACTGCATCAATAGCAGCCTCGCTGCGCTGTACTGCCCTACTGTGAGCAAGTTCTTTATCAGCCTTATTTTTGTACCTTATCATTAAATGTGTCGTTTTGGCCAGCTGGGATCTTCGTTCTATTATTCTAATTCTCAACGGGATTTCAAATTCTTGCACTTTAATTTTTGAAAATATCAATGATAACATAGACATCTGCTGATGCAATGAAAACATAACTTCATACCTAAAAGTAAAGTAGAGCTCTCCCCTGTGCGGCAATGCTGGTCTTAAATGTAACTTTTTCTTCAATACAAGTTCGGAGACTTTGGAACACAATCATCAAAGTGTAATGCACAGCATCTCACAAGAGCAGCAGATCACCGGGTACGAAGGGGTGGTATTTTTAGTACAAGCACGGAGTTAACAGTTTTTGGTACTAAACTTATTTTTAAATTTCAAAATTTCACTAAAACGGTGTGTTACCAACACTTTTTAATTCGTTGAACGGGTTTCCAAGTAATTTGTATAGGACAGGATTCGTGTGGTTGAATTCAGAGTTGAAAGTTAGACTAATGGTTCGAATGCTCAACACAAGCAAGTCCTAGTAAGCTATTGAAATACAGCGTCAATTAGATGAGTTAAATTAAAGGAATTAGTAGAAAGTTTTCCGTTTTGATTCCTGTATTTACTCACTTTGTTGTAGCTATGTACTTTTCCCGGTAATAAATATAAGCAAAACATTAACTATTTGAAACCCTGTGCTGTCGACCTTAGCATTACACATCATTTAATGCGAAGTTCAACTCGTACAGGCAACAGGTAGCCTCACGTGGATGACCAACAAAAATATCCAACCTAGTAGTGCCCGCGATAAAAATATTCTTGTATTTGGGCACTGGTGAAATTCGTATCACAGATTTGATCAATAAGCATCCTTATGAGCGTCACAGAGAGACGGAAGAAACGGACACAAAACATATAAAAGAACACACAAAGGGTATTATTAGGTAAGATTCCTAACTTCAAGCAAACACCGTATTAGTTGTATAACTGGGGCCAATTTTTGCCAGTGTGAGTTGGGGTTCATGTAAGATGATGTATAAGGACGGGAACGACTGTGCGAACTTATATTGCACCTACGCTGAGTTGGACACTAAATAAATCTTGCGAATGAAGTTGTGTAAATTTCATCGGGTATGAAACTGAAATCAGGAAACTCTGACAATTTGTTTTGAAATTGGTAATTACGGAGCTGCGCTGGCTGAAAGAACATACGGCATTTGATAAGTTCTATCGTTTAAGGTAAAGCTTTTATGAAGAGAAACTGAACGACATGCGAATAGCAAAAAAAGTTTTAGATTTTTTTACTAAAGGTAAACCCTTCTCAGAAAAGTCATGCCCCTCACATGAAAGCCAAACAAAGTGAAGTAAAGGAGTGAAACGGTGACGTCGATTTGACCTTATGAGTCGCGTTATAACGAAGCGATATTCAATGGGAAAACGAGTTAACTGCAATTCCTCTTATTCACGCTGTATTTCAGTAGCTCATTCGAATATGTTTATACTGAGTAGGTTAAGTAGGATTAAAATTTTAAATCTCGCTTTTAATTTTGGTTTGTCTGGGCTCTACACGAATTATGTCATGATCCAGATACGTACATGGTGGGGCAGTCAATTCTGCATTTTAGGCTTCCACTGCCTTCTCGAAAATGCAGCATTGACTGCCGCACCCTGTACAATGTAAATGCGACGGTTAAATCTGGTTAAAAGGAAGTGATAGTCCTCTTTTTACACTTGTAGGAGGTAAGGTTATTTTCTGAACAATATTCAAACTAAACTGAAAGTATTTGTTAATGAATCAAGTTGACAAATTGCATTCGCGAATAACTCACCGTTGGAAGATGCGTCTCAGACTTCATTCTCCTCTTTCACCCATATTTTGAGGCTGCTTAAAGTTTTATTAAACCTTGATTATAAAAACTTTGGCAGAGAGTTTCAATACCGCAGAACCACTTTAAATTATGACAATCAGTGCCGTAAAAGCTTGGAAGCTGCTATAGCACTATACAACCACCGCGTGAACTTAGGCTAACACTTTCTTGTCAATAATGAAGGAAATAATTTTTCTAAACCTGTATTATTTTTTATTTTCCTCATGACGAGCGTCTTTATTCATTTTCTAAAATTGGATTTATTTTAACGGTGAAGATCGATGCATCCAAAAAATAAAAATTTTTCAAATGGTATATAATTAGAAAAAACTGCACTGATATATTAATAAATATTTGAGGTACTCAAACGTGAATCACGACTCAACACAAACTGAAAGAATGTTTTATTAACTTAAGTGCACAATTCACAATTTAAATTTTTTGACATTGCATGTATAATTTTAGCCACCCAATGCGGAAGCTATACTTGGGCAGCTCAAATCATAGATGTCCTTCAAAAAAAGTTAATTGAATTGAGGGGTCTCTGTGAATGGGCTCTTCAGCCTATTGGTAATGAGTGGTAACTGTGTTGCCGAGAGTGTGCTGTGTGTTTTTTAGCGTGAGCACACTCACAATGTGTGTCCTTCGTCCTGTGTGCTCAGTAATATGAGTGATACTAAAGGCCAGTCTACAGTATCAATCTTTCACCCGAATCTTGTGTTTTTCGGCAGACCGCAAACACGAACACATGGAAAACTGCCAGATTTTGGTGTGTTCGTGTTTTCGAAACTGTTGAATAACTCCGAACACAAACTTTCGTAGAACAGCGAACACTTGCTTGAATTGCTTTTGTTTTTACGTCTTTTTTTCCTATTGACTGTTGTCTTAATTGTGTTTTTCTAGCGAATACAGTAGGCTACATTGTAGGATTGCATGGATATTGTATTTACCAAAATTAACTATTTAACGTGTACAATATTTTTTCAGTAATAATATAATTTGTCACTAGGCTTAGATTTATTTAATGCTCATTCCATTAAAATAAAAACTGTTTACTGAAGATGCTCGCGGACAACATCATGCCGCCCAAAACGTATAGTCTGGACACGATTCGAAAAAGGTTTGTTTTTGTTCGCGTTTTGGATGTTTGCGATTGACGAAAAGTTGAATAGTGTTGACGGGCCTTAAAGATGCATGCATTTGTTTTGTGTGATGAGTGTTTTGTGTACTGTTCGGTGAGTGCAACAGTAGGTTTGCGTGCTGGAGGCAGGTGCGCTATTCTACACCTGTAAGCTTTGATGCGCTTGTATTCCTTCGATGCGCTGTACTTCAAGTCTGAAGTAACATTGCATGAACAAAATAATGAGAATGATGGTCTGTTTTAGATAAATGATTTTATTGAATAAGTTATTCAACACAATGATATTAGATATTAAATACTCCGTACTAGTTCTCAAAAATATGAATAAATAGTTTTGACTTAGTTTTAAATTTATAATTAATACTACGTTATCTTATACACGAACACTCTACGAGATCAGCATAATTCACTCACTTCCGGCGCCTCATCTACCCTGTTGAACTAGTAACAGCTCGAATGAGAGTAAACAATGAGTTGGGATTTCATCATCCAGTTATTTTACACGGTTTTGGAATCAAGAATCGTACAAATTTGAAAAGCATGGCTCGTCTTGGAAACATTTTGTCTTCCTGTCAAATTTAATGAAGAAATATAGGCTTGAAATCAGTACAATTTCATAACGTCCCCTACTCTGCTAGTTGAGTTTTTATTCAATCCGGCAAAATGCTGTCGGCATCATAAATAACTTTGCAAACGTGAGTTTTTTGCGTTTTGAACATCCCTGCTTTCTGAATCATAAATGTAAAACCATTTTTAGCCCGCTCGAAGAACAAAATGGTACGCAAATTTTTGAATGCTGATTCGAACAACTAGGATGAACTCTTGCACTTCGCTCGTTCGAAGATTATTTTAGAGTTGAGGAGTTTCATCAGTGTAAAGCGTGTTGCGCGTAATAGACATGACCGTTCAATATGCATTTGAGGTCAGAGGAAAATCGAGAATTTGGAAATGAGAACTGTCAATACATCAAATATGTCATTTACTTCTGCATTTACATGCAGTTAAATAGAATGAGTGTGCTAAGTACACCGCAATTGGCTTTTAGGAATTACAATCAAGTTTACTTCTGTCATCAGTTCTATTTATCGTTGGATGCCTAGATGTGGATACATCTAAATTAATGAAAAGTTCACCGCGGGATATACTCGACGAGTCTTCTCAATGTCATATCACTCTGTCAAAGAAATTCGATCCCTCATTTTACTTTACTGAGAAGCATGATCGGAAGAGACTCTCGATATGAAATTTAGATTTTAATTAGTCACTTATGTTTACTAAGGCTAACGGAAGAAATGAACTGGCATTATAAAGCTTAGTTTTACGTAATTCTGCGTTTGATCGTCAGTTCGCCAGAGCTCAGATCATACTGTAGCAAAATCTACAACTATAAGAAACAACACACAGTGCGAACAGTTCTCTAAGCTAAGAGAGCGTAGTCCTTTAAGACTTTATTTATGACTTCTTGAGTGAGTACAGTTTTATCTTTCAAACGTTATGATGCTAGCTTATTGAGCACACATTCTATTCAGACCTTTCAGTTGTCTCTGTTGTTCACTTTGGACATTGTAAGGCTTCAATATTTCACACAAATGAGATCGTATATCAAATTATCAAAGGCCTTTTCATTCTGATTTCAAAGTAATCTCTTAGTAGGCGGCAACATTGGCTTCCTTGTAGGATTAGCTTCACTCGTCTTCACTACTGGATTAGCTGCATTTGAGTTCGAAGAAGTTCCACTCTTCACTTGGCGGAACTTAGTGAGAAACTCATTTGCATCACCTGCAGAGTCATTGTTTGCTGTTGCTAAATTCTGAGACAAAGGCTTTCCTTCGTTTTTGGGTACGTTCGGAGGGAACCTCGATGAGTCAGTATCAGTAACAGAAGGCTTTGCCACTGAAACTGGTAACTGTTCCGGGTTTTTGCTTCCTGGATCTGAGTGCGTGACCCCATTCCAGAGGGCTAAGCCAGACTCCTGCCCAGTCGGAGGAAGCAAGGGCTTTCGAGGGGCACCGTTTCTGGCTGAAGGGTTATCACAGGCCCGTGAAGTTTGATTGTTAGCTAATGAACTCAATTCTGTTTTGTTATTTATTTTGCTCACATCCTTAGTGTCACGTGTCTGTGCTCTCAGGGGTAACTGTTTGGATTCCTTGGGAACAGGTTTTAGTTTTACTGCTTCTATAGTAGTCGTAGGCCTTATTATTGAGTTGTTTGAGAAGTTGTTATTCTTAGAAGCAGCGTTTGGTTTTTGAGGCTCAGTTTCCGCTTGTTTCTTCAGGTGAGGAGGTAACATTGCCTTCTTTGTGGAGGGCTTAGAGTTTTCTGGAGAAATCCGTGCAGCAGAATTTCTTGGATTGTGAATGTTATTAAAAGATGGTATGGAAGGAGCTTTTCTAGTAGCAACTGCGCTTGTGTGTTGTGGGGTGGATTTTACGTCTGGTTTATTTGGAATGGGTTTTGAATGTACTATAGGAGCTAAGTGAACTTTATTATCTTTCCTTTTATCTTCAGCAGAGTAGTTTACGTAAAAGGATTCACTGTCAGAGCTTGAAACTGTGTTGATAGAAGTAGACGATTTTTTAGGAGTCAAAAACCCACTTTCTGGAATGTTCAATTTAGTGGAATGAGCTGTTGCTGCATCAGACGAGAGTGATCTGTTGAAAGATGGTCGTTGGTTGTTCGACGAAGAATCGCTCTCTTGACGGACGTTTGATTTTGGCGCGTATGGATCGAGCACCAAGCGGCTCAAAGGTACCGATTTCTGAGAGACAAATTGTTTAGGATTTCGTGCTTCTGGTTCAGAGCTACCCTCACGGGAGCGTTTACCTCTTCCAACTTTCATGACTAAGTTTACCAAACTGGACATTGACATGTTGGTATCGGCTTTATCTCCGCGCTGTTCTTCAATATCTGACACGCACCCAGAGTCAGACGAAAATGATTTATCGTATTTTGGACGCTGGAGGTTATCATGGGACTTGTGATGTAGCAATGGAGAACCAGAAGGTAGGCGCACCCGACGGTGCAGATCTGGTGAACTCCTGGGCGTCACAGTGACAACGTCTGTGAAGAGGGTGTCGTTGGCGGTACCCCACGAGTTGGGTTCTGGCTTAGGGGTCTCAATGTTGACGTCCACTTTGCAAATTGTTTTTCTTCTCTGTGACAACGGTGGGTTTAGCTTTTCAATTTCACTTGGATCTGCACCAAGTTCTTCGTCTGATGGATTTGGCTTTCCATGTATGCCGCTTTCAGCCAACGTATTGGTGATAGTTGTAGATAGACAGCAACAATATGAGTCTATCATGTCTTCAAAGGGATACGGTTGGTGATCGACCTGCTTTCTATGGCGTACCCAGTAAACATTCAGAGAACAGAACAAAGCGCTGATTCCACATAGAAGGGGAACGAAGACCAACAGGATCAAGAACAAAATCCGGTCGACGTTAGAAGTTACTGGAAAAGAAAAATTTTGACGGATTACAGGCGTGATCAACGAAACCAGTATGTAATGGAGCTGTCTTAATTCGCTTACACGTTAAAAACCTTAGACGCTGAAAGAACACAGTAAATGTTAAACAGTGAACTTTATTAGTGAATGTTTTTTGCCAATACGCTCTCTACGACCTCCATACCAGCTCCACGGTGTGAGTTAGTTTCGTATAATATTGCGAAGAATAATTGGAGATGTACTGCACAGAAGTGAAGAGACATACCGTGTGTTCAAAGTCGAACTAGGAATTGATGTCGTGAGAGACATGATTTACAAGTTAATAGATATTTAAAGTAAAATAACGGTAGAATGCAAGATTCATTAAAGTTTGATGAAGGTAAGATCCAGTGAGATAAAGATAAAGGTCACTTTAGGGAAAAGGCTTGAGTTGACACGGTGATTTTCGCTTATAACCTTGAATAAGAGTTTATTTTCTGGATTAGGGTAGGGTTTGAGTTGAAACAACGATTTCTACTGAAAAGCAAAAAAGAAGATTTAATTATTGGGCTTAGAGTAGGATTTGAGTTAAAACAATTAATTCCATTGATAATTCAAAGAAAAGTTAAGGATCGAGTTTGAGTAGGGCTTAAGTTAACAGAAATAGTTTCATTGGTAAACGCAAGAAAAAGTTAATAACCTAGTTTAGAGTAATGCTTACGCTAAAGCAATTATTTCCAATGGTAAACGTAAGGAAGAGTTAAATATCTGGCTTAGGATAGGGCTATTGTTAAAAGAATTATTACCACAGAAACATAAGAAAGACTCGGCTATCAAGATTAGAGTAGGGCTTGCGTTAAAACAATTATTTCCATTGAATTGATAAACACGAGGAGGCGTAAAATATCTGGGTGAGGGTAGACCCAGAGTAATAAAATTTATTTTCACCGAAAAACATAAGAAAGACTCAGCTGTCTAGATTAGAGCAGGGCTTGCGTTAAATCGATAATTTCCACTGACAAATAATTGAAAGAGTTAAATATCTGGCTTAGAGTAGGGCTTGAGTTAAACGAATTATTACCACCGACAAACATAAGAAAGACTCAGCTATCAATATTAGAGTAGTGTTTGCATTGAAACAATTATTTCCATTGATAAACGCTAGGAAGAGTTAAATATCTGGCTTAGAGTAGGGATTGAGGTAAACGAATTGCTTCCACCGATTAACACAAGAAAGACTAAGCTATCAAGATTAGAATGGGGCTTGCGTTAAAACCATTCCTACACGGTTCAACTCACCAGTTGGATCAGACATGTGCCCGCTGTCGACCGACCCTCCAAACCCTGGCCCGGCGCAGTCCGGGGGCGCGAAGCCGGCGTCGCAGTGACACCGACCCCGGCTGTTGCACACGCCGTGGTCTCCGCACCCTACTTCCCTGCAACCTTCCGGAGGCAGGGGTACTGGGGTACACTCCTGGTTCACGCACATCTGACGGATCAGGAGCAAAAGCTGCTTAATTTTATATAAGGGAACATTCCTAATTTTATTGGGATATTTTTTATTTGTATTGTAGATATTTCTCGGAATATTTCCTAATTATTGGCAATTTTCCAATTTTTTGGATGTTCCATATTATAGGGAATATAATTTTGTGGCACATGTTTCAATATTAAAAAATATCATCGCACGTTTGGAGATGTGCGCAACGGGATGTGATTATTATCGCTTAAGATTGAGTTCTGAAATGTTAATTTTGTAGCACACGTTCAATTCAGTAGGGCGGATTTTGTTTAAAGTAGATTTTTTTCATTATTTACAATGTGTGTTTTATTCTTTCAAGAAGAATGTATACCTAAAGATCATGTTTTCAGGTACCAATCATGAAATAAAAGATGGCAGCACAAAAACGTACATTTCAGCTCACGAGAATTTTTCTTTTTGATCACTTTAATTGAGAAAAGAGCTGACCAGTGATAAATGTACAAAGTTCTGTAATTAATATCATATTCACGGAAAGTTAGTGTTTTAGGATTTTTTTACTCATTATTAACTTTAGTCTGTGAGGAGTGCGCAAACGTCATCTAGTGTCTAAGAAGACATTGTAGAATTGTGGGACAAAACTCTTGTGGTAAAACAAGACAAAAAAGTCCCGCATGTATACGTATGTTCTGCACTGTCGTCCCTGAATAAAAAATGCTAGGAGAACCTTGACGAGGGATGCTTGCTTACTTTGCTTCCAATTCCAATCGAAATCTCAGGAATGCATTTCGAAATTTTTCAATGAATTCGCATGGAGAGATTCTTCCGTTACCCACAACCTAAAAATTTTCCTATCAAAGCGACGCCAATTTACTTTTTGCTGGTCTCACAACTTCAAATTTAACGCCTGGTTAGCACAAAAAGAAATTGAACATAATTTCAACTTGTGTTCAACCAACTTCAAATGTACTTTTCAAACTGCCTGAAACTACTAAAACACGATAGTTTCTCAGTTCTGTAAAAAGCTGGTTCTTATATCAGGAATCCCCTTTTTTAATTAAGTACCTACTACTGAGACGCATGAAGAAAAACCGTCACTGCGGATCGGTCAATTTCACCGGATCTCTTATGTTATTGTCGAATAGTTAAGCCTTGTCAATTGGCCCACTAGGGGCTGATGACTCGCCCTGGCGTTGCATGATAATTACATGGACTCCACCGCGGCAGAATATCTTTAGAAAAACTTGTATTTGTAACCGACAGCCAATGATTTATATGGAGAAGATGTAATTTGGATCACTATAATACTTTCATCATGCTCCAAATCGTATCGAAAGAGTGTAGTGTTTTAACTAACGGCAGAAAAGAAGAAACTTTCAGATGCACAAAAACCCTCAGATAAACTGTATGCGCACTGCAGAACTCCTACTAACTTGATCTTTAACCAGTTTCAAAAGTCGATTACATCATTATTTCAGTTATTCACTTCCTCGATATATCAGATGTTCAATTGTGTTTTTGTTGCTAATCGTCGAAAGTATAAATTTGTCGGTGACGGTTTCGATCATGAAAATCTCTCTCTCTCTAAATTTGGTTCGACTCGTTTCAAGTAAGCCATTTTATGTTCGTTTTAAATTAATTCATTAAAATTCAGAATTAAAAAAATACTCAAATCTTGTTATTATGTCACTTATTTTACAACTCCTTTAAGAAAACGAAGGCGATCAGAAGAGAGCAAAGAGATCGGTTTGAATAGTGTGGACTAGAAAGCGAAAAATCAATGCACTAGGTGAGTTCCCACACAGCACACTGGGCATAAAAACTGCAAGTTATGAAGGAAGAGAAAGAAAAGACAACGAAGAAGAGTTAGGGAAGAAAGCACGAAAGTTGAACAAAACAAAATGAGCATAAAAGATAGAAGTCCTGAAGGCCTATCTATAGCTGAGAAAAAGTCCTGAAGACCTAAAAGAATCCCCCTGGGTGCGCCAGTCCCTATAGCATAGGACCGGCAAACCTAAAACCCTAACCTACAGACTATCGTGCACCTCCCGAATGAAAAACTGACTGCTTTATCAAAGCTCAAATAGAGATGTTAACTGAGGTAGGGATGAGACAGAATGCCTGCGTAAACAGTATGAGCAGCTATTGAAGATATTTCAGTATGGGTAAAAAACAAATGAGCGGAATATATAATAAAATTTAAACAGTATTTAGTGTGAATCGAAAGCGTTATGCACTCATAGAATTTACGTTTCACTTTTTCGGTTTCATTTCCATGCAAGTGCTCAAAGCATTATCGTAAAATTTAACAAGTTTAACCAAAATTTATCCTACATACAAGCAATTCATATGAAAAATGAATAATGAGGACATGAAACAAAGGTTTTGCACAATATAAACGTGTCACACCAAGTAAAATCAAGAGTTAATTAAATTTCACATTTTGAGTTGGCCATGTGCTTGAATTACAGTAATCCTACCAGACTTGAGGCCCTGAACCTTAATAAAACGTTGAACACCACAAAATAAATTCTAACATATGGGGCAGACACTTTCAATGGGTAATCATGAGACCACGATTCGTTGGTTATGTTTAATTTCTGGGGCATTGTTTCCACATATTGGGCAAAGTACCGAAAATTGGGTACAGCGGTATAGCGGCAGGTTCGAAAATACCGAAAAATTGGTACAGCTATATCGAGTTGCGTTAAGTTATATAAATATATATCCTGATTATATGAATAGAAGAGCAGGTATTCTGAATTTATAATTTTCAGAAGGTCACGAGGCTTGCGAACTAAGTGGAGTAATATCAGAATAGAAGTGCAGGTATTCTGAATTTCTCACTTTCATAAGATCAAAGAACTTCTGGACTAGATGGAGTTCTGTCACTTTGCATACCTTGCCGACGCCGCAGGTCGAGCCATCCGGAGCGAGCTCGAGGCCCGGCACGGCGGAGATATTCTGAGCGTAGGATGTGAAGCACTGAGCGCTCTTCGCCCACAGTTTCACTCCCGCCCTCGGTATGATCATGCTGGTGACCGGGTCGCAGTAGATCGACCCACACTTCACCGAACTGAGGTTTAAAATACTTAAATCAAAGCAGTATATAATAACAGCTGTGATGGATGCTGAAGAAAAAAGGTTAGAATGACGGTGTGATGTTATAATGGCCGCGATAGATGCAAGGTTACTGTTTGTTCAGTCATCATTGGGCAACTGAGAACAGAAATAAGAATTCATCTATGCTTCCTTTAAATCAATAAGCTTCATAAATCTCTTCGTTTACTTAAGAAAGATGGCTATAAATATTTTTATTTCGAGGCTCATTATGAAATAAGTTAACTTTTAATCTCCTAGGTTTAACTCGACCCTTCTACATAAAACTCAGCCCTTGCAGTCAAAGTGCTATTTACTGATGTTAAAATTACAGATTAAGGAATGAAAATGAATTTAATCAGTATTTTATAAATGAATTTGCGGTGCAACAGTAAGCGATCGCTGATTTAATCAAATTTTAGTATTAGACACACATCCTTGGTCACGCCTTCGATAGCTGGCGGAAGAGCATGTGGTAGGTGGTGAAGGAAATGCCATTACAACCACATATATTTCATTACTTCAGCAGTAAGTGATGCAAGAGGACTATTACTATCGCATTCACTCTTCGTCGCATCTGCGGTAGTTGGTAAGAGAATACCATAATCTCTCCGTTACATCGGCGGTTGGTGGTAAGGGAATACCATAATCTCTCCGTTACATCGGCGGTAGGTGGTAAGGGAATACCATAATCTCTCCGTTACATCGGCGGTAGGTGGTGGAGGACCAATTTAGCTACCACACATTCTCCTTTACATCGGCGGTTGGTGATAAGGGATTACTATAACTACCACTCACTTTCAGTTACATCGGCGGTTTGTAATAAGGGATCACTATAACTACCATTCACTCTCAGTTACATTGGCGGCAGGTGGTGGAGGATCACTATAACAACCACTCGCTCTTCGTTACATCGGCGGCAGGTGGTGGAGGATCACTATAACTACCACTCACTCTTCGTTACATCGGCGGCAGGTGGTGGAGGATCACTATAACTACCACTCACTCTCAGTTACATCGGAGGCAGGTGGTGGAGGATCCCTATAACTACCACTCACTCGATGTTACATCGGCGGTAGGTGGTGGAGGATCGCTATAACTACCACTCACTCTTCGTTACATCGGCGGCAGGTGGTGGAGGATCACTATATAACTACCACTCACTCTTCGTTACATCGGCGGTAGGTGGTGGCGGATCACTATATAACTACCACTCACTCTTCGTTACATCGGCGGTAGGTGGTGGCGGATCACTATATAACTACCACTCACTCTTCGTTACATCGGCGGTAGGTGGTGGAGGAGCGATACATGCCGCAGTTTTGACCCTCTCCGCCCCTGACGTTATTGGCGAAGCATCTGTCGGGACTGGCGACCGTACCGGGACCGAAGAGCGTCTCGCACCTGATGCGGTGACTGCCGCACTTGCCTGACACGCAGTGGCCCTGGAACAAATATAAAGAGATACGTTCGTAAAATATGGGACTCAGTGGTCCTCGTAAAATAAAGCAGAAGACGGTCAAGCAAGTGAGAGGCCACCATAATTCCTTTATGTCTAAAGCTCTGAGTAGTGTAGCCAATAAGTTATTATGATAACGCAAGGATTGGCTGAGATATTTAAACCATGGTGGTCCAGAGCAAAACCTATTTATGTGACATGATCCAATCGAGACTGAAAGAAAAAAAATCGTGTTTGATTCATTAAATGACAAACTCATTAACCTAAGTGCCAAATAAATAGGCATTACTAAATTGCAGAAGGATAAGTCTCTCGAAGTGACGTTAATAATGTTACAGATATCATATAAGCCTGCACGCAACTGACTAACTTTGAAGTAGACAGTAATTCTCGCATGTGATGTACCTTTTAATTTCACACAATACTAACAATAGCACAACAACTCTACAATCACAACTTACTAGAATCATAATTATATATATCTAACGCTCACGTCTGGAGAAGATTCAACGGGAATTTTGCTACACCATAATTTAAAACATAACATTTAATTTTAAAAACTGCTGTGCAAACTTCTAAAGAATCATAAATGCCTAGGCTTTTCAGCCTTAAAATTTCGCATCGAATCGCACATGTGCAGGACATATTCAAAATAACAGACTTCAGGTGAAGCACATGGGCAGAAACATTGTCAAACTCGCATCCAGTGCTATGAGACAATCCCTTTTTTCGGTGCGTCAGTTCGTTTTTTGTGCAAGTCTAAATAAGTGAGTCTTGCCAGGTCCAGGCTATATAGTTTGAAGAGTAAGCTGCTTAATTAACACCTCCCTGCAACGCCGATTTACAGGGCCTCTCATAAATCTGCGAAGAACTCCCGAAGGTCGGAGGCAGCGCATTACTGAACACGAAAGACAGGCTCCTTTTGGTAAACTGGGAGTTTCTCTGTAAATTCTGAGGAAAATGACAGGTGCTAACGGGTAAAATTTATAATGAGTTTAAAAAGGGTTTGCTGACCTTTAGTTTCGGGATTTGTTATCTCAGTTGAAGCTTAAGGGGTTACATATTGCTGTGGAAATTAGAGCTAAGAAATAATTTTGGCAAACTTTGCACGTGTAATCATACTGAAGCAGACATCTTCAAAAACATGCATTTCTAACTTAAAACGATAAATCACTCATTTTAAACTTTTTATAGTCTGAGCACACATTCGTACTCAAAGGGCTGAAAAATAATGTTTAAAATTCCGTTCAATGAACTCTCTTCAAACAGGCGCTCGAGTAGACATCTGAGGCTAAAGAAATAATTCATTGCAAATTTCAGACTCAATTTCAACACAACATTATGTGAAAATTTATGCAACATATTGGAATCAATTTAATCACAATATTAAGTGTAAATTTATGCCATTTACTGGACTCAAATTAAACACAGCATTATTTGGAAATTTATGGCATTTATCAGGCTCAATTTGATCACCACATTTTGTGGAAATACATCCCATTTAGGCTGCACTGAACATCCCTTATTTTTTGACGTACACGAGCAAGAATAACGTGAGGAATTTTCATATCTGAGAGCAGAACAATCTCGTTCCAATCATGGCCTCCTTCTGATGATTTGCGATATGCATTTAAAGTCTACGATTACAGTACGGTCGTGAGGGCTTTTGTGTGTCCCAATGGATCTATATAAACTGTCTATTCTGTTCTGATCACTTCGGATAACCCAACAGAGAAAAATAAACATAGGTTCGATATCCGGCAAATGATCTACAGCCCAATAAAAATAAATACATCACATTGCCCTGTTCAAGCCAAAATAAGAATTTTTGACATAGCTGATGTGTTTTTTCAAGACGACGATGAATTTCCTTTATTGAATTTCTTTCACTCACTATTCAGCGAGGTCAGCCACGATTTCAATCGTATGTTCTCTTGCGGCAATCTGATGATAGATTTTACTCGTCCGTCTTCTTGCAACAAGTCATCAATAGAGCTCACAGATGAGAGAACAAAAATTGTAAATTGATCACCGGTCATTTCGTGTAATCCATTCATAGAGATAAAATTAAAACTCGAGTATAAAAATTGCGGTAACACTAGTTAATTTGAGTTTAATTGGCCTAACTTTGAAGTGTATACTGGGAAAAACGTAACCCTTATGTACTTCTTGAAAACTTGACGCTCACAAGCTTGGTAAGGTTTTTGAGCTACTCAACACAGAATCATTCTTATTCGTTTCCCGAAGTGCGTCGGCCGAAAACATGACATAAAAAGTACAGTTTTGGGGGAAATTACTTTGTGTGATTATGCGGATGCTCGTACGCATTATTGAGCGATGTTTAGGTTTAAATTAACTACATAATTAATTGCGCTACATGAATTAAAATGTAGCAAATTAATTATAGTGTAAGAGCAGTTATCTAAACTCAACTTTCCGACAAACTCTTCCCTTAACCAACACCCAGCGGTGCGCGCTGAAATAAGAATGCATTCAATGCTCATAAAAGATATCAACTCTGAAGTAACAACATCAACCATGCAGTCAACTAGATTTAGTTTGAAAATAGAAATCTATACTTAACTACAGAACAAATATTCCCATCACAGCTCTCAGCAGCGCTCGCTGAGACAACAAAGCATCCGATGCTCATAAAAGACACCAACTCTGAAGTAGCAACAAACCTGTCCGTCGTCGCAGGAGTAGCCGTCATACACGAAGGTGTCTTCTGGGCAAACCTCAGACCAGCCTGAGCAGAACTCCGGCAGGTCACACTCACCACGACGGTGGCGGCACGGTGTTGATGTCGCGGCAGGGCGGCATGTCTGTACGCATATCAGATATTCTCTGGAAATGCTCTTGAAGGTTTCTATATGGCTGTCAAGATGAAAATCGGCAGCTTTCGTTGCTCAAATGAGATTCGTGCTCGATACTTACATTGAAATTCTCATTTCGTTAGGAACATAGTGCTGCGTTATTCACCGAATGGTTAAAACCTGTAATAACGCTTGGTTCATTATTTGAGTGATTCCAATGTACCAGAAGATTCACACAACCTCCTAGTTGAGGATTCAGAGAGTTGAGCGAGCACAAAATTAAAACTGAAAAATCTTTTGACCTTGTAAATTTTCGATAACTCAACGACAATATTCTCAATAATTCAACTATTATTCTTATGAATTCGATGATAATTCTCAAATATTCAACGATAATTCTCAATAATTAAACGATAATTTTCAATGAGTCAATGATAATTCTTAATGCTTCAATGACATTTCTCAATAATTCAACGATCATTCTCAGTTCTTCACCGATGATTCACAATATTCAAACAGATTCAATGTTAATTCTCAATCACCCAACTCCATTTCTCAATGATTGAACGATGATCATCATCAATTGAATAACAATTCTCAAAAATTCCTGGATACCTAACTCAATAACTCAGCGAGCACCTGGAGGTCACAACAGGGTCCGGAGGCACACGTGGCGTTGGCCAGGAAGGTGCAGGTGAGGGCGTCACAACAGGGGTTGGAGCACATGTCAGCGGGCCCGCAGTCGCACTGCTCGCCCTGGTCGACGACGCCGTCACCGCAGAACTCGAGGCGCCCTCGCGCCGCCGGCGGGATGTCCTGCAGACACGAGAACTCGCCGTGGACGAAGTGAGACGCCAAGTGCATCTTGCTGCAGTTGCTCCACTTTATTGCCGGCTTCATCGCCCCGCTGGTAGGTGGTATTCGAAACAAGACTTTTACTTGAGCACCTAATGAGAAATGTAATGTCAGGCTTTTGCACTGACATTAAAATGATCTAAATTATTTAATAGAGTTTTGGAATCGCTACTTTTTAAATCGTCGCTTTGCATTTATTTTCAGACTTATTACTTGAGCACCTAAGGAGAAATGCGGCATGGCTTTTGTTTTCAAGTTAAGATGATTGAAGTGCACTATCAAAGTTTTGAAATCGCTGCTTTTTTTTACCGTCGCTTTGCATTTATTCTTAGACTTATTTTTTTAAACAATATCTGTCTATCCCACTTGTAATGCGTTGTTTTAAATTGTAGCTGTGGAAAGTTGCGTAAAAACACATGCATAAAGAAGCTTACTAAGACTTTTTAACTTAACTAGGTTTACACTGTCTACTAAGAACGAAAATTATTTATTACTTGATGTGAATTTGTGTCTGATTTGTATCTCATTTCCAAATATTTTTTAAAGATGTTCGAAAACGGGAATATCTCACGTGTGCCATATTTTTCATCATTCATTGTCTCCCCTCGAAAATAGATAACATTTACAAGCTTCCACATTTGACGCCATCGTTAAATTTAGATTGAGATTTTTAGAATACCAACTTTAAGGTTGAGTTTGAGACTCACTTCAGCTCTTCATACATGACACACGACATGTCGTCACATGTGCAGTACGCCCTGTCGTGATTCATGCCCAGCACGTGGCCCAGCTCGTGTGCCACCGTGTGTGACACGCTCACCACGTCCGAGTCGTGCGTCTGCACACGTGACGAAGCCTTAATACAGTTTAAGGCAAATGAAATAAAACACAATATTGAAGGTTTAGTAAGTAGTAATATTTTCAAGGGAAGAAAAATTAGCCTGAAAATGCAATGTTTCGTAAGATCATATCATATCGGGGTCATATCTATACATGTATAACATAAATATTATACGATATATATAATACTTATTATCAGAATAGTGTATAATTGAAACGAATTAAAGCTAATATACAATCCAAAATACTGAATGTACAAAAATATTTATGCTTAATCGCTCAAACATTGCTAATATCATAAGACTACTCTTTACTAAAACCAATAACGCACACCCATGGCCTTCACCAATTCATGGCACCCAGTACTTGTATGCCCATTTTTTCAGTATAGTACGCAAGGATTGATATCTGACTCCGAGAAGGTGTTAAATTAATAAACCTAATGTTACGCTGGTCCTGAAAAGTTACATTGTTTGACGCTGTGTTTTTCGCTTGTTTTTTCAGATCTTTATTTTTAAATCACGCGTGTAATGTGAAAGGAATTCGTTTTCAATGTAATTTAATACACACATGACATAAAATTTCAATGCAGTGCATGAGTGCCGCAAATAAAAAAAAATCAGTGATTGAATAATTAGGTTCCACTTCGAATTCTTTTCGTTCGCAGAGCAATAAAATAAAATCTACTTTTTTCTGAAATATTCGCCAAGCTCGTTAGTTTGTCTCTCATAAAATTGCCACAAATACACGTCGCTAACCTGCACAACTGCGATAGCCGTGGACGAGCACATGCTGCTCACCAGCGCGTAGCCTATCGTGGTGCCTTCAAAATCCATGTCTCTGAAAAATTGTCAGTTTTCACTCCTCCGTCAAAAGTAAATATAACGCTAAACGTCAATTTCAAGTAACTGTGGCTCATGCATCAACAATTGCACTCTGAAATTATACTTTTTACTGCTCGACTCAAATCATGCAATAGCTAAATGTAAAATATAGGAGTAATTTGAAAAAATACATCACTCTCTTTACTCAAAGGAAATTCTACCAGCTATTAACAGTAAAAAATGAAAAACAAATTTTTAATGAGTTCTTTGAAATGTATCGTAAATAATAACAAAAGGCTAAAAGTTCCAAACATAGTATATTTTTTTCGCACATTCAAATGTACTCTACGCTACTATTCAAAACTTTATGAGGGTTGTTTCATCAAGCACCACTCCACTGCCCCCAACGGGTGCACGTAGGTAAGCAGAAGCCATTTATTAAGAACCACTCTGCTGTCCTACATCGGTGTACGTACGTTAGCAGAATCGTGACGTCGGAATCGACACCTTTCATGAGGAGCCCTAGCCTGTGGGGCTTAAAATTATCGAGGGTGCTATCGTGGTTGCTGGTGATGGTCGTCTTGTCCCCTGAGCGCCAGATCTCGAGGCGTTTGAGGACCACGCTGATCTCCAGCGGCTCGAACATCTAAGACAACATCTCAAATGGTCAGGACAAGAGCGGGATGACGACTTGTTCTACAGATGTTAAATGTTTCAAGATCCTAGACAGCTTTGTACGGGAGGGAGTATGATAGTTTGATAATGATAAGATTAGAAAATTAGTTTGTCTCAACAATTTTGGTAATTAAAATGAAACAAGGGTATTTCTCGTGTCATGACCTATGTAACTTTCTGGTTAGAACAGTAGTGTTTCAAGCTATGTAAAAATATAAGAGCTGTAAGAAAAAAAGCAACTAATCAAATTATCAACATACGAGTATAAATCCTAAACTCAATGTTCTTCCTTACAAGGCAATATTATTACTCGTATAGCGTAATTTCAATTGTCTGGGTGATAAATTAAATATACGGTATTCTTCCATGAATACTTACTGTACCTTTTGCAGATACAGTATATGCGAAGTGAAAATTAGTGTACTATATTTTATCAACGAGGTTTAGTCCAGCTAAGAAGCATATAAATCAAAGAAAACTTTGGTTACAAAACGCATGCTGACCGAATGTTAGGAAATCACAGATTTGTAGAATTAAATTTGGAAAATCAAATTACAAAGTTCTCATCGTTATTGGTAAAAAATGAAAGCGAACAAATTTTCTGTTTTTCAGTATACGATACAAAGGGAAATGTGAGTACCAAACTTATCCACGTCCAGCTGAGATGACACCGAGCTCGATGACATACCTATTTTAGAAATTTGAGTTGCTTTCGTTCACTCCATTCACGTAACAGACGTGAATCATTTCAAACAACGAACGTCTAATAGAAGATTCAAATCTGACACAAAACAAAAATGTTTGGGAAAAATTGATGGAACTCACATTCCGAAAACGGACATTCTCAAAGTTAAACACAGTTAAACGGAACGACAGTCGAACAATTAACCGTAAATTGCATCACAATTAAACCGAACAACATTCGAACAATCAACCCCGAGCCCTAAACTCAAAGCCCCACCGCATTGGTGTAGCTGATGACACCAGCCGAAAAATCCTCGACATTCTTGACATCAGATGCGAGGCGTCGGTAGAGTCGCATGTCCGCCACGAGGTGCACCTCCACGTAGCGGCGCGTGCCCTTCACGTCCCCGCCTGTCAGCCGCAGCAGCTTGGGGGGCTTCGCAGGAAGTTGCCTCGGTGTTTCGCGGCGCTGGGACGGAAACGGAACTTGATTCGTTAAAACTACTTTTGATTTCACAAACTCCGTGTGGCGTTAATTCGTTGGTACTGACTCTCATGCCAAGATGATTATGACCATCGTAAAACATTAAGTTGCTCTAGGGTTATGAATCTAATTATACTTAAATATCTAGAAGATAAAAGTGTGAGGTTTAAGTGATAATCGGTTCTTCAATGTATTTTCGCTATTTATTGCTTCATCGGTATCGCCGATTTTTTTAGTTCTAAACTAGAGATAACGATAATTTCGATTTATGGTTCCAGTTTAGCATAAGAGGAGAGCCGCGCGTGATTTGGAGGCAGAAATAGGACGCCACGAGCAGGGAGCCGAGCGGATACTGAACGGAGTGCGGGGCTGGGGGTCTTGACGTCTTTTCAAAAGGCACCTGTCGCCCACACTCTGGACCACGTCCAGAGGGAGAATGACGTACTGGATCACATCCAGTGGGCGAAACACGCACTGGATCACGTTCAGAGGAAAAAGCAAGCACTGGATCACGTCCAGGAGAAGGAGTGCACACTGGACCACGTCCAGAGGAAGAAACACGCACTTGACCACATCCAGAGCGAGAAGCAACGCTCGGTGCAAACTTTCAGTTCTTTCAGTTTCAGTCGGTCTCTCTTCTTCGTCTGTTATCTAGGTTGCCTGATTATCACCCAGTGTAACCAAGAAGAAGCTGGTCAACTTGATGATCATTGACAACCTCCAGTGTAGTGAGCCCTTGATTGACAACCCGTTTACTGCTCTGGAGAGGTGGCTCGCCGCCACCTTCGAGTAACCGTCTCTCCATATTGCAAGTAAATCATCAGGAATAAGAGGAGCGAAATCTTCAACACGCTCATATTTACGAAGGCGAACATGCTGCAGAACCTGGTCGAGACTATGGTTGGGTGAATTGAGTTATTTTAATTAAAATATTACTTCTCATCACACATGCGGGAGGATAAACAGAGAATTGAATTTTTTTGTAAGATTTTTCGTATAATTTTAAATTTTTTCTTTAGGTTTTCCTAATTTGCAGAGAAGATAAAAATGAAGGCTTGGACTAATCGATTTTTCGTCTAAACTTTCAACATCGTTATCGCTAGCATCAGAATTTTAGATTTATCGATTAACCGCTTGGCACATTATCGGGCTATATAACTACATAAATCACCAGTTATCGATTACCAGTTGCTGCCTATGTTACTGTTATGAATTTAGCGGTTATTGTGCTGCATCCTTTTGTTATCGTGCCCGCCACCAGTAATGATTGTCTAGCACAGAGATTGTCTAGCAAAACAAAAACATGAAAAGATTCTTCTTACTCTACGTATACGAGGCGCCAGAGAAGCTGCAGGTATGTGGCCACGACGCTCTTCTGCTTCAGTCACTCCTGCGCAGAAAATTATACTTAAATGTCGCTGAGAAAAAAACGCAAAAATTTCTTGAAGTTATTTACCACGTTTTTTATTTCACCTTAATTTACGTGTTGTAGGAGAAATGTACTGATCACTCTGGTCGAATCTATGAACAAATTACCGTTTTTTTTCATTTATGTAACCAAACCTCAACTAACATCCCCAAACCAAACCTATCCACTCTCAATCTAGCGTACCCAAACCTAATGTACTAATCTATCCTGTTATGAGCTAACTTATCTGAAATTTTCCTAGTGTAATTTAACCTACCTAATCTATCATGAATTATTGTGAAGCTAACTTACCTTTCCTGGCGGATCCTTGCCATGGATTTTTTATAAACACAATTACAGTTGACTCGATAAAAACAATTTAGGTAAATAACGACGGTCGACCAATAACATTCAAAGGTTACTAAATTTGAAGCTCAGTCACCTCTAAAGTTTCACTGTGCAATTGATGAAGTCGTAACACACGAAGCAACAAGGCCGTTAACGTTATGGGTTGTGCTATCATACATGGAAAACCGTCCTATATGTTCTGTATAGGGGCCACTGAGAGACTCAATGTTATTTCACTACTTCGCCTTATCAACAACTTACCGCAAGTTGCACGAAATGGAGTCTCTACAGGTCTAGCCCATTGCTCGGGCTTTGCTCGATGTTCTTGACGTGCATTTTTGCTGACGTTCGCTACTACCCTCTCGGAATGACCTAGAAGGAGTCTCACTGAAGAAGGATTCACTGCGACGTCGGCTTCTGCACTGCCTCTGGCGTCCCTGTTACGCTCTCGAAGGCCACTCTCTCGTGGGAGGACACCTGTTTGAACGCGTGGGTTGAATTTCAGAGCATTATTTCTCAGTCTTTTGAGCAACAAAATGGGAGTCACGTTTTTTGAGCGACACCTGATGCACATCCAGCTATGTGATACAAAAACTTATGAGCGTAGCTGTCTCCGACGTTTGCTCTCCGAAAGATCTAAACATAGACAGCCCTCTAGAACATCCTGATCCTTACTTTACCCATTTAATTGAGTTCGATTAATTCAATGAGGATGACTTGAATTATGATTATGCCTGTTTTTTTCAGTGAAGAATGTTTTCAAATGTTATAACGCTGTTCCTAACTGCTTTTTTTGAACATATCCATAAGACAAAGTTCTGCTTCACACTAGTAGCGGAAAACACTCTTAAGTGACTTTCTGATCATTTGACGTCAGTAACACATGTGCGCCAACATTTTCTTATTCCTAGAGGACTTGTCGCAGACTGTAAAATTGCATAATTATTCCAAAACATTACATGCACTCATTGCGGAGATAATTTTTAATTATTTATCAGAGTATTAGCCGTTTCCTGAACAAAATTACGATATACGAAGAGAAATCCAAAGAATTTTTCCGAGAGCTTCTCATTCTTTTCTGAAAGAAATAAAAATAAGATTCAAGCATTCAAACATCCGTTCATTTCTCTACACAAAACATTAACAATAGTTTTTAGCAAAACAAATAGTCCTGTCGCATTTTCTGCCGTTTTGACTTGATTAATTTGTCTTTTGAAGGAAAATGGAAGACCAAGTAAACTGTCATAAAACTTCATAAAGTTGTACAGAAGGATTCCCCATGGCTTAATTTTTTTTTCTAGTCTAGAAGAACGCGACCCAATGTCGTCACTCAGAGGGCTGAGGAATAATGTAGCGAAATGGAGTGAGTCTAGCATCGCTATTCAAGCACATGACCTCACAGGACACAATTATTTATAAGGGGTTGTTGACCAATACACTAGGGAAATGTAGCGCACTTCTAGTGAGTTCGAAAGTCGAGAAATAGTCATTAAAAATGAAACACGAATTAACAATCCTAGGAGTTTACTGAAGAAAAATTCTCGGTTGAATCCTGAATTTAGAGTGCATGAAGAGAGTGTCGGGGGTGGAAGCGCATGTTGAGTCGCTAACTTTAGAAAGTTTTTGGATGAAAGAATAAGTAGCCTAGGTAAATGTCATGAACGCGAAATGAGTGCGTGAAAACTATTAAAAACAGATTGAAAGCACGGCAAAATAAAAAACCGTTGTGTAGCTTGGTGACATAATTCTATTTTCTCAAATGTTAGTTTAATACAAAAGCGTTCAGAGACGACAGTCCGTACATTATTGTGTTCTTTATTTTTTAACACCATGAGGTTCAGTGCCGATCATAACTTTTGCTTGGAGGAGTCTCTCTAAAAACGTGTGTACTGTTTTTGAAATGCTTTAATGCTCTTTCTCTGCTAACTGAGAAACCGTGGTGGGTTGGAGTTGTACCGTTCAAAAGTTTCAATTGAGTGTCATTTTTACAGTTTTGCTTACGAAAATGTTTGCTACGTTAGTAAAAGATAGTGTCGTATTTCACTGCTAAGTAGTACGTATTTGCCCCGCTCTATTCTAAAGTAAAATCACTAATAAATTTACGGCTGTGTAATCGATATCTAGCGACTCCACCATGTCAATCAACCTGTTTGTACAACTGTCAAGCATGCCAAATATGTGCACTGGAACCATTCACTCACACTGTGTGCAATTCATTGCCAGAAAAACTATTAATTCATTAGTGGTTGTACGATACATTCACCTATTGTTCCGGGCTACTAATTTCTCTGCACTTTTGCTTCGCAGCTCAAATTTTTGAGTTATAACTCTGGAAACCCAATAAATAACGGTAACCACAAAATTAATCATAAATCAATGCACTGAAATGAAAGAAGTGTGTATTTCCTGTTTATTTGTGTCTATCTATGCCAATCACGTCACGCTCTCAGTATTAACACGTTCACTGCCGATTTACCACTAGGTAAATCGCTCATTTACGAGTACTTATCGGTGTGAAAGAAGAGCATTTCAATTATTCCAACAAATTTTTGAGAAGAGATTTAAGCAATAAAGGTAAAACATCATCATGTCATTACATTTTCACACTTCTTAGGAACGATACAACTTTTTTACGAGCAGTATGGTAATTTTTAAACTTTGCTACTTACAACCTCATTTCATATGAGACCGCTGGAAGCAGATGAGCGTCAGCGAACGAATTAAATGATTGAATGAGGCCAAATGTTCAGGGTTAGGCCCGACATCAGCTGGCCATGACACGTGAAAAGGCCACACATTTTTCAATCGTGCAGTGCCTTTAAAGACGATACAAGAATTAGACAAAAGCGTTAATGAAAACAAATAAAAACAAGTTAGAACACAAGAAATTTAACGGAAAAAAGGTTTAGGTGCGGCCCGCAGGCCTTATTTTACCCCAACTGAGATATGAAAATCATAAGTGCCTCAGCCACAGTCTTTGTTATGATAGTCACAGTTTTAAATGTGTTCTCGCAAGTGATCGAACAATTAATCTTCCATCTAAGTAAAAATTTGATTAAATTAGAAATCATCGTTTAGATTGGAATCAAGTCTTTACATTTTCCTATCATACCTGTCATACCCTGGATCTGACAAAAAGGTCATATATGTAAGGTTGGGTTATCATAATTTTTTATTACTTTCAATAACTAACTTAATTGAATGATTTTCTTACATTATCGAGTGCCGTCATTTTTGTCGGGTCGTGTGCACTATAGGGCAGAATTAATAAATATGATAAATGATTCCTCTGTTCCCCTTTTTGTTCTTAGAAGGTAATGAATTTGATCTTCAATTTCGACATTCGTTCAAGTAACTTTGATTTAATTTTATTGTATTCTCATAACTCATAAAATTGAATCGTTGAATTGTAATCATAAATTATGGCCGACTAAAATTACTTTAAATTCATGTTAGAGATGTGTTCGATACATCAGAACAAAACGAGAACAAGCACACCGACCTTCACCCAGAGAAGCACAAACTAGCAAATGCACTTCCAAGACGTGTTCAATGAAGATGATTGTCAAGTTTTAAGATAATAAATGGGATGATTACATCACTGGTTTCTTATCTCTTGTGGGCGCCGCGGTGTGTATACGAAATGCAGCGTAAGGTCACCCAATGTAATTGTGAGAGTGTGAGGCGCATCAAATTTTGCGATATTCTCTTCACGCTCTCGTTCGAGTACGTGTACTCTGTTCGGGGTGAGATGGTACGAAAACGTCTTCTGTATGCCAGGCTCGTGAAAATGCATTTACCTGCACTCGTTGGTTCAAAGGGAGATTTGAGCAGCATGTATTGTCTGTGTACCTGATCTGTATTTCTCATCGTGGTGGTAAATATAAGCTTCAAAAGCTTTTATTCTATTCACCGCTGCGCGTAGGTTATAAGCGACAGAATTACAATGCTCACATGGTGGCTGTCGTTAGGTGTAAACCGTTTTCAAAGCAGTCAAAAACACTTTCCGGTTATCGTAAGTTACACAATATGCTGATTGAAGTAATTAATAATGCATCCTGGTTGACATGCGTAAAACGTAAAACAATCTGATTGACTAATGTTTGTTGTGTAAAATATGCGTGAAATGGAGTTCGCCTTTCGCTCATCTATATTCCTAATTGAGAGGCGGTAGCTGCCCACGCGCCGTGTATCAACAGCAGGTCCTGAAACGCGACCCGGCCAACTCGGTGCTGGAATTATTTAGTCGGTCCCGGAGGTCAAGGTATCTTTGATATGCTGAGGCAGTCGATGATGTGGGCGGTGTACTTAGATAATTGAAAGAAGGGAAGGAGAGATGTTTCTTGTTGAGAAGGAAAGGTGAAATGTTACAGGGATTATCTTCTGTGTTTCTGAACTAGGAAAAAGGGAAAAAGACTTTCTTATGGGAGAGAGAAGGACAAAACTATAGCTAGCATGAACTGTTATTAAAGAATAGTTTGTGGTAAATTTTGTACATATATATATCGCGTAACTCATTCATTAATTTTAAAACTAAAATAATGAAATTTCCCTACTTTCTCGAGTTGAAGGTAATCATAGAGAATATCAACACTAAGTTTTTGAAGTTTTTCTGTACAATTTGTGAACGAAAAGAGCACACGGTATTAAATATACGTACATGTATTTTCTATCTGCATTCAGCCACTCGCTTCAGCTATCATTTAAAAATTTCTAATGGAGTTCTTACTTAAACCAAACACAAAACCAAAACTGCTGGGAGTAATTTTGCGAAACATGTTTTCAGAGTAACATCACGATCGCCACTTTTCCAGAATTTCGTAATAAATTTCTGATGATGACTGCGATGTGTAATCGAAAGCTTGAAAAAATAAACACGCATTTCATAAACGCGTGTGTTATTTATTTACAATTGAATTAAAAGTGCATCCTGTTGATGTTCTCCAAAGTTATTGACATTTGGAGAAATGAATGAAATTTATACCCAATAAAATGATTCATATTTCTTGCAAAATTTGAAGCTTATGTGAATTCCAACAGGTGCTTGGACGAAATTCTTGTAAGTAATAAAACTTAAATTTATAAGCTATACCTGTTCACTGGGCTAGTTGACCGCATTTTGTATTTCATGAATACAACCCTACTGAGTAGACAGACAAATATGCGCGACTGAACTTCAAGAATAGATCAGTTGCACCATTGGTATTCCCTCGAGGTATTAACTCTATTACCAAATTACTGAACAAATTACTGAACTACGTTTTTCCAAGTAAGTTAATTTTAGGAAGGAACACTACGTGTTCTACTCCACACTGCGCGACATCATCACCCGAATGAGTAATCCGTAACTCCACAGAGTATAACATATCAAGGCTTCCACCTGCGCTGCAAAACTCAAAGCAAACCACCACACCACAAATTAATGAACATGAACCAGTTGAAGCCAGGGGCACTCACCCGGACGCTTCTCCTCGTTGATCTGCGAGGACGAATCAGGAAAAGAATAATGTTGCACTTCGCCGCGTACGTGACCTGAAGCAGCGATCACCAACAGGAGCAGCGCCGGAAAGACTGTACACAAGGCCTTCATTGTCGGGCACGCGAGTCACTCGGCGGAGATTCTTGGACGCTGTCTCACCACGGATGTGCATTTGATATCACTTACGCCGAAAAATATCCGTTGTCTTGAAGTGGAGGTGACGGAGAGCAGAGCTTCGCTCGAAAATAATGGGAAAAATGTCTTTTTGTACACAGTTTTGCGAGTTACATC
>JACJUY010000067.1:345985-370992 GCA_014220935.1 Platorchestia sp. MABIK
TGTCCAGTGTGTCAGCATGAGAGCATCTGAGTGTGTCCAGTGTGTCAGCATGAGAGCATCTGAGTGTGTCCAGTGTGTCAGCATGGGGGCATCTGAGTGTGTCCAGTGTGTCAGCATGAGAGCATCTGAGTGTGTCCAGTGTGTCGGTATGAGGACACCAAGCAAGAACGTTCATAAAGATATTCTCTACATATCTCCTAATTTCTTACCTCCATTTTCAGTCAACTGATCAACATTTTTGAGGTCTACATAACGAACAGCTTCGTTCCCATATCGTTTTTACTGAGCAGGGGACATCCAGAAGATTTTGTACGATCTTCTCTAGCGCGCATGTCGCTACTGACGTAGAGTCGCACACAACAATTTCCCACCTTGAGAAAATGTGTATGAATTGACACTCTCTGACCGAGTGTCATCTTCTGGCGCATCTTCAATCGGTGACCGACAACAGGAACAGAACAACCGTTGATGTGGCATCAACTTACAGAGCAAAGTGTGGGTACAACACTGCTCTTTTGATGCAGACCTTGTGTGGTAGTGACAACAATATGCTTTTAAACTCAACACGAATGCATGAGTACGGTGATGACAACAGTCGCAAATACCACTGTCGATGACGAGTATTGCTACACTGAATATAATCTTGACTTTTGTTCTTTTACAATGCCTTGCTACCGTCAAGCATGGTTTAGGGTATAGTTCTACTAAAGCGAAGTCGTACCAATTTTGCGTGTTATCCTATTTTGATAAATTTAAATCAATATGAATGTACAGTAAAGTAACAATTAGAAACATCTCTGATTAATGTCAAAAAAGTAACGTTCTCTGCAGTGAGTTAACGAGGACACCTTCCTGTAATGGTGTCCTGTTTCTCTTCGTAGATTTATGCAAACAAAATGACAATAGAAGACAATTTTCTCCTCTAACACCAGTGAACCACAAGTTACATGGGAGAGTCTCGGTTCACAGGTACAACTGGGTTCACTTTATTTTCTATAAGGTATTCAAAGATTGTAGCGATAACGTGCACCGCTAAGAAACCTATACCTCACCTTCTTGCTTCTCAGGGGATAGATGTACAATAAGTTCACGTTGTCGTAGTGATACTGCCGACAGAGTATGTTCTCTTGAGTCGAATTGGTAACAATACCCTGAAGATTACGCTTCTAGCTGTTATGACGTCATAATTCATTCGGAAATCTATCCCAAATGTCACTATAGATGTGTGCTTGTAGCTTAACGCAACCGATTCTAGGAAGCGATGATGTAGTAAAGAAAGATGAACGAGGTCTTGCATTCTCATCAGTGGAAACAAAAGTGGTGGTCATAAAAAATGCCTGTAATCCAGCACATTAGCTGGCAAACGTTACCGACGATGGTTCTTCCAAAATTAGATCATTTTAAGGAATGTAATTTTCATGCCGAGGATTGTATATGTAGATCATGAAGAGATAATAGCATAAAACATTCTACTCGAACACTGCTATTTCATTTGCGGTTTTAACGCAGGTGTTTGACTGCTCCAGGATTAAATGAGCAATGAGTTCTCACCTAGATCCGAAAATTTACCGGAGAACATTGAGGAGGAGATTAAAAAGAAAGATAGACGCATTACGGGACTTATTAGTAATTCTATCAGAAAACGTGCTATTGTGTTCCGCTTCAAGATTTCATGATTGCTCTGAGCTTTTATTCAAATATCTCTCACGTATCCCTCATGTTTCACTCAGAGACGCACATTCCACCAAGTCCATGCAGTAGGCAAGGATACGCAGCGGCACCGGATGCTCACGCACTGATTGGAAGTAGGTAAGAGGTAGTAGAGAAACAAGTATCAAATTATGTAAAGAGTATCAGTTTATGAGATTATCAATCGTGTATATAAAATGAAATAACACACCTATTTCATCTATACTGAAAATTCTTTCCAGTTCAAAATTCAGTCATCGAAAAAACTTTCAAAGACTTCACAGTTTTGACATGACTTTGCAAAGCCTTTCCGATTTGGAACAGCATTCCAAATTCACACAGCTCACCATCTAGTTTAAATGATGTCCCCTTTGTGTACGATCTACCCGGGTGCTATGTCTGTGGGTCTTTGCGATAAAGAACATAATTGTTTTACGTAGTTAATCGGGCTTCAGAATGGTTGTTAGAGCTGCCTTCATAAAGTTTGTGTTCTGAGGAGCCGGATTTGGAAACGCTTATGTAAACTTCAAACATGATAGCTGAGTGCAAAGTACTTCCTATCAACATTAGTGCTTGGTGACAGTAATAAATAGGTGCCCAGCATTTACATCAAATCTGTTTTAAGTCCATACAATATTTGTATTTTTAGTTGAACAGAGTTCCATTTAAAAATCTGTTTTTATTGGTTTCATTTTTATCATTGTGCAAGACTGTGTCTGTACATTTTCTTAGACATGCGTGAGAAAGTTGCAAAGTTTCAGCACCAGCGCTTATCAAATTCTTGTACCACTTGCAAAACAGAAGGCATTTCTGGGGAAAGTAAGCAACGCAACTTACAAGAAATGCCAGTTTTATTTGCGGATGAGATGCGCAACACATTCTTTATCCGCTTCCACCAGCGAGCGAGCCAAAGAGCCGGAGGACCACCCAGCATTTTCACCTCGACGGGTTGTAGCACCGATAAGACCACGCCGCTGAGGCAGCCGAGCTCACGACGCACTAAGTGTGACTGCGCCTCTGGGCTTGGCGATAACAAACCTATGATTCTAGAGATCAGCTGAGCGTGGTCCAGCGGTGCTTAAGTTATGATTACACCATCTGCTGAGTGTGAGCACTGTCTTGTACGATTTCTGTTACTGATGTAGGTAATGTAAGATCTGCTGAGAGTTTGTTAATTGTAGTAAAGAAACTGGTGGTACTATACGCCGAGTGGTGTTATGTTGGATTCCTCTGCCATTCAACAGAAATAGGGTGAATCTAAGACCCTTTTGAGATGTGTTGACAATTGTGTCAAGTGGTAGGTTGGTATACCCATTACACAGGAGGTGATGGTTGATGATTTTTTCCATGCACAAAGAAGTAATGATTCCGTTATCACCTTGACATGTGTTAATGAAAGTCAAGTAAATGTTTCAAAATCCTAATGATAGACAAATAAACGTTTCTACGAGACATGAAGCTTAAGCATTCTCTACGACTTGAAGATAATAAATACTTGAAAATCAATCGATTGTCGAATACTTTGATAAAAAAACACTTACGATCATTTGCTCAAGAAAGCGTTGCAGATTCCCTACAGTTGTTAAGTAAAATAAAGCATACTCATCATCGTTTGGGATAAAATTATAATTTCTAAGAGGGAGGTCACATTTAAAATCACGCTTATTCGATTGGTAAATGTAATTGTGCTAGAGCTACAAAAATGTCCTAATCAAAACAAAATCTTCTAGTTTATATTTTAAACATTGTTGCCTTATATATATAATTGACTGTGAACTCTTTTTATCATTCATGAACTTATGTTAAGCGGAATTTCATTAACGCAAACACCGACGGTATATTAGATTTTGAGCAGTATTTAATAACTAGCAAACAGAGAAGCCTCTGCCTTCAGGAGTGATTTGCACTACACACGGTACAAGGAAGGGGAAAATGTCACTCTGTAATGTCATTTTATTTACAATAAACGAAGTGGAACCCTTATTTGTTGACTCCTGTTGCTTAACAGTTAAACTCTTTTTTTATAAATTGAGGTTTAAGTTGGAAATGATTACGTCTCCTGATAGGAAAATAATACTTCTAAAGTTCATCTGTGAGACAAGGTTCCGATGTCGTTCGGCTTCACAGTCTCAATTTTTTATTAACTGATTGAATCAGTTAAGCCTAAAGGCAACCCTGACGCAGATTAGTTCAATACAGGCTAAAATGAAGCGTACACGAGCTTGGCAACCTGGACATAGCAATGAAAGCCAGCAAATCTTGCCAGCAATGCTACGAACTTCAGATAAGTCCATGGACAGTGCTGACGATCTCCATTGGTGCATGTGGGTAAAACTGACGAGAGCACTGACGAACACTGAGCAGGCTTAACGATACTATGAAAAGTTAAAAGTCTTGCACGGCTAATGATTATATTCAGGTGTGTAATTTAATTTTTTATAGATTTTTCTGTTATGAAATGCTTATCTAACGGAACATAACTAATCGAACGAAACGTAACATCTTCAACCGTTCTATCAAAATGTAATATGTGTACATAATCAGTATTCTCTGTTTTACCGGAGTACCTAGCTGTATTTAGTTGAAGCGCGCATGACCCCTGCAGGGCAAAAATTCATTGAGTTACCCTAAAATCGCTGGCTCGTGATCTGATTTGTGGCGTTGTCATCCGGCCAGCATGCGGAATTTCACAACGCTGGTTGCATGACAGCGTGGATGATGGGTTTCCTCTGTGAGAAATTTTCCCCGATTAAAAAAACCGGTCTATAAATCTGAGCATAATGTTGAGATCTACAAAGAAGTATCAATGAGTATGAGTACAAAGTTTTTATGCAAAATGAAGATAGAGGCTTTAAAACTCCCGACCTTGCGCTCTCGATCGACGGAATCAATTGTTTTGGAAGTTCCGTCCGGATGTTGGTCAAAGTAATCCGGGGTAAGGTTGGTGTAGGGAAACTTTCACGGCTTGCGTCGTAGGACTCTGATGTACAAAGCACACTCTCAAGTATTGGATTTTTTCCGCTCCCGTTCATCGTTCAGAAGCGCTCATCGTGAGAGATAAGCATAGAGCGACATTCTTGAGTGGCCTCACGAAATGTTAACTTTTCTGGAAAAACAATGTTCTGACGTTGAATGTGTTGAGTAAATTCCCTGATTTTTTTTTATAAAGAGGGTTGAAAATTTTCATCATGAGCTGATTTCCCAGTGTAATGACACACGACAAATTAAATTTCAGATAAAAATGATTTGTGCATCACATCTCTCGACGATCAACTAAATATTTACCTCGTGTCTGCAATAAAAACAGCTGAAACTTGGTATTAGAAATTGAAATCGATCTGAGCTGCTTGTTTGGCAAGCATGAAGGATGAGAATTTTTTATGCTTAGATTAGGATGAACATGTACAGTGCAGCACTAGCCCGTGAGTTGCTTTGCAATTTGGCGTTTTTTCCGTTGCCACGGCTTGGGAACACGCAGCTTGTTTTGCTTTAAACTAGACTTCCTATGAGATTTGAAAGATAGCATTAGCTCTGAATATGAAATGTTTACTTTCCATCGGCGTTTTGCCTTCTTTTGGCCGAGATTAGAGATAGGGTCAAACCTGTCGAAGAGACAGCTAGCGAAAGATAGGTCAATCAATACTGTTATCAGTTGAACTGTTTATTTAGAAAAGCCAGGTCGTTCTACTCTAGTCCGTCGGTTTACTGCTTTTATCGAAATACAACCGCATCATGAGCTGAAGAACTCAGGACCCTTCTATTTGTTAAAGTTTGTTTAAATCATTTACAGTAATACCGTTCGTTGAAGAATCCCATGGTTTTATGTGTTTTTCTAAGCATGTCATTCAAGATTAAAGCAAGAGTGAGCTATCGTGAGTCCGGCGTTCGACATCACAGAATTACCGCGCAGAGGAGGCAGAACTACGAGCTAGAAAGTTCGGCACTTGTTGATCTGTCAGCACTGTGCAATTTTAGTATCTACGATTTTAGGTACGGCAGAATGTCCCTACAGATGGTGAATTAACGATAGTTTAGATTAATGGTTTACTTTGACGTTGATGTATATGGACTGCCGACCATTGCATACCTCTATTATCTGTCGGCACTTTGTAATTCAATTTCCCAAGATTTATAAGTAATCGATCGTCCAAATTATCATCGAAGTGAACTATTAATAAAACCTAATTTGATCAACTTAAAGGACAATCAACTATCATAACAAGAATTTTTAGGAAATTCAATTACAAAGAGCAGTCAGAAAACAAACGAACGTCGTTAGTTCTTTCATTCTTAAATTCATTTACGGGAAGTGTATAAAATACTTATATAATGACCCACTGAGAGTGAATAAGAGCAGAAGGCTTCCTTTTTCACTTCAGCCATTTAATTTTCACCTAGTGTTCTCGGATGTGCTTTGCTCACTTTCAGAGAAGAAAAGTGAACTCGTTTCTTTCGTGATCAGAGTTTGAAGAATAAATAAAATTTGATTGAATGCTGAATTTAATAAGAATGAAAAGATGGGTGTGTGCTTACTAAGCTTTAGTGCCTGAGCCTAATTTTTGTTTTTATTAAACCTGTTGAGGAGGGCGGACGTAGTCGCGCGAGGAGTATCCGGAATGTAGAGCAGAAGGCAGTTTGGGATCTCTAACTTCATCGGTTCGTGGAGACCTTATCAGTGACTGTAATGCTTACATTACAAGACTGTTAGAGGCAGAAACAAACGGGTTTTGGGGCCATTCGAACGGTCCAACATTGAAGACCTACGTGTTCTGAGAGGAGTTATCTCGTCACAATTTTCTATCTGATCTCCAACGAAACATAATGAGGCCAGCCCCAGCCGCCCTGGTCTGGGCACCGCGGCAGGGTCGTGCCTCTCTAGTGGCAGTGTTGGGTGGGTAGAGGAGCTTTGTTTTGTTGCGAGCTCTCTGTTTTGGGATCTCTCTGTTTTGCGCACTCTCTGTTTTGGGATTTCTCTGTATTCCGATCTCTCTGTTTTGGGGTCTCTCTGTTTTGGATCTCTCTGTTTTGGATCTCTCTGTTTTGGGAACTCTCTGTTTTGATGTGAGCTCTCTGTTTTAGGATCTCTCTGTTTTGGGATCTCTCGGTTTGAGATCGTCCGTGTTGAATAAGAATTCATATTTTCGCAAAAATATCCGTCTTAAAAATCAGGTAGAATCCTACTAGTTCACAAAAGTATTCGTGTTAAGAATCCCTTGAACTTTTGGGGATTTGCGAGTGTGTGGAAGCTGAATATTTTACTTGAATGGATTCATGATATCAGTGAATATTTTTTTGGATTTCAATTTTTATCGGAAATGAGTCACATTGATGCTAGACGTTGCCTACAACATGAACTCTGTCGAGCACAATACGCAAATCACTAATCCACATAATTGTTCTTTGTATTTTATATGTGAGGTTTGTAAATATGGAATGTGAAATCGCAAACATTTTAAACTTTAAATTGTTAATAAGTTCCTAATTACATGATTTGAATCTTATTCTAAGTTGTAGTTTTCAAGCGTAAAATGATTTTTAATAAGTTTTGAAAACTGAAGGAAAACTGGCGAAAAAAACTTTGAACACCGAGGAATTCACGTCCACTAGTTTTGCAATACACTCAAATCGGTAACTTTGACAGCTACTATAATATGTTTTATCTGGGTGACTTTACCACTTTCAAAAATCCCTGCATTGGAGTACTAAATAACTAAGAATTTGAAGTTTTGAACCAATAACAAGCCCACGCTGAAGGCCTAAAGCACTTTCCAGACTTTTTTTTGCAGTTCTGCACGCGAAAAAAAAAATTTTCCGAGCACATTACTTTGCGGAGGGGAGTTGTCGTCGGGACACACTCACCGTAGTCCAACGTCAAGGAAGATATTTTAGTATTCAGCAGAACAAGGAAACAGTCCTGGCGTACCTCATTACCAGAGACCGAAATTCCGGCTCCAGAGTAATGATATGGACGCACCAGCCTCACTTTTTACTGACCTTTGTTCATAAATTACACTTCTCCTCAAAAGATTTCTGTGAAGAATTTTACCGCAGAACGAGCGGCGGCTTTTGAAGAGTCAGTCGTAAGCGGATTTTTTTGAAACAGTGAAGATACACGTGAAGTTTGAGGTCGGTGAGGGCCATAGAAAGATAAAAACTCCGTCGTCTAAACAATATTTTAAGAGGCTCAGCAAAATTTGGGTCTGCATCCTGAAATTAGAATAATGAAGTTCTTATGATGTTATAAGAAGAAAGGCAGAGACAACCTGCAGACCAGATTCATTTCTCATTCCTGACGCTCATTTCTAATAACTTGTATTCGTTTGAAACAGAAAAATGAAGTTTTGATTGTTCGTAAGGTAAATGTTCTTTCATGAGTGTACGCATTTCAACTACTACCTAATTTTCAACAACGAACTGATTTCATCTTTTGAACTACACTGAGCATTTCATGTATAATGTGAAATAGAATCTATAGGGTTAGTGGCCAGCGCTAATTCCGGCTTTAAGGTAACTACAGTATTGTGTAATTTCGGAGCTTGCAGCTAGTGCTAGTTCATGCAATACGGTAACTAAAGTGCGACTTTGGGTGCTTGCAACAAGCACTAATTCCTGCGATACGATAAGTGAAGTGTGACTTTGGGTGCTTGCAACAAGCACTAATTCCTGCGATACGAAAACTGAAGTGCGACTTTGGGTGCTTGCAACAAGCACTAATTCCTGCGAAATGGAAACAACAGTGCGACTTTGGGAGCTCTAGCCAGTGCTACAAAAGTCACGCTATTCCATTGGACATCCACGTTTCCACGTACGTCATGCTAAGGTTTAATAGCATTTTACCATGCAAGCATTTGACATTTCCATTCCCGGATGCAATGAGTCGTCGGAGGCAGGCTCTGCTTCTCGAGCTGGTCTGATTGAAGCCTCATATTATGAGATAAACAGTGCTAAGGAAATCCATAGAATCATTCAACTTGAAAGAAAGTAGCAAGACAAAGTACTGCTTCTCAATGAACAAAGAGACACATTCTCACACGAGCATGTTTTCAAATACGTTTGAGGAAAATTTAGCGATAGATTCATCAGTTGTAATTCATGTTCTGGATGTACAATAATTATCTCCGAAATTGACTCAATTTTTAATTTATCAAGTCAGCATCCATTTTCCACAATTCGACTAATGGGCAACTGTGAGACGCATATTTTAAACTTCTTTTATAACCATTAAAATTAAAAAAATTTAAACTCGCTGGCGTAATCAACCGAATTCTGATTTAGTTATAACCTTATTTTAAATTTCATTAGCTTTTCACATGTCACAAGTATAAACTCCTCAACAAACTCTCATCGTATTTATAATTCTTTCACCTTTTCATTTACACGGCGCCGAAAATGCCGACCTGCAAAATAAGTCTTTGCAACGAATATCGTAGCCGGTTACATTTATTTTTAAGGATAATGCAAAGTGTAACACGTTTCTTGAATTTAATTCCCTCACTCGTGAAAATTTTTAAGAGATTTTTTTCCCTGAATTTCTAATCTCTAGAACTTGGCCCCGAATTTGGCCTGAGGCTGGCATTTGAGATTGATGCTATAGCCCCGATGTGGTTGAAATTATGTTTTCTTAAGAAAATGATCTTCATGAATCGCAAGAACACGTCAACCTAAGACAAACAAACTATAGGGCAAACAAAATGGCATTTCAGTTTAGGCCAATAAACCGAAAATAAAACTAAAATAATTTTTCAGCTTGAAACAAAAACCATACAACATGCAAAATAGCTCTCGTGCTTTGAACAAGCAATCCATAGCGCAAGCAAAGAAACGCTTGAACACATCACAAACAAACTATGAGACATACATAATAACACTCCAGGTTAGGGGGAACAAACCAAAGGATAAATAAAAAATATTTTTGCATGGGACAAACAAACCATAGGACGAGCAAAATAACACTGCAGCATGGGACAAACAAACCATAGGACAAACAAAATAACATTAAAGCGTAGAACAAACAGACCATGGGGCAATTTAGTACAAAATGGAAAATCCTCCAGCAAAGAGAAACGTAGAACAACTTTACAAATGAAAACTGTCAGCAGAGGACATGAGAGACCGGGAGTTCTGTGACTTATTTTCTTTCCGAAAACTTGCATCAAAAAACTAGGAAAAGTTGTGATGGCTTGGGTTTCTTGTAGTTTTTCTTCTTTAGAATAGTTCGAGGAGTTACTTTTAGCACATTTTGTTTGGATGTGTTACAATGTGCTTTTGCTGCCCAACAAAAATGTATAGTCGAGTAACTGCAGTCACATTTTTAATGGTCTGGTAACTCATCCATTCTAGAGAAAATTTGGCTGTCACAATTTTTTAATCGTTTCTCCGACTAATGATTTGATACAAATGAAGCCACAGATACGTTCAAAAAGTTTATTATATTCGCCTGATTCGTACAGTTTATACAAAGAATTAAAATGTCAATATTACTAATTCAGTACAGAACTGTTTACGTCCGGCGTCGTAAGGTTTCGACACTCACTGGATGTCTTCTGATAACGATCACCAATACTACTATTCTCCGTTTACCCCCAAAAATACACAATAAAATACAGGTAGCGTCACAATTACCTATAAAATCTTAGCCATTAAACCGAAATGAAGTATGCTTCGAAATGGACTTCATTTCTTCTCAAAAACTATTGCCTTTTTTGTAAGTAACTCCGGCGTCTTTGTCCAATGGTTTTTTGATCCGGTCTACGGCAAGTCGTAAATTCATTAATTGCTCATCGTAAAATTAGTTATTGGCTAAAGAATCAGTAACATTAGTTCCAATTCCTGGGATTTGTCGTCGAGAAACAATTTATGGAGCTGCTAAGACCATAGGAGACGCGATTTAAAGTTCAGCAAATATAACATGCTGTTAGAAAGCTGTTTTTCGAGTCCAGATGTCGCTCTTTGATGCCCAACTTGGATGCTTTCATTGCGATCACTATAATTTGTATCATAAGAGCAGCGTTTTTACCACCGCAAAATAGCCGAGCAGGGTGAAGAACTCCCGCATGAGGAGCTTCAGCTGCCACAATTGGTGGCCTAAATGCTGTATTTCTACGCCGGTGGCTGTAATCTATAGTCTAACCGCAAGATTTGCGGATCTCGCCTTAGCAATTGATTATCAAAATGCATTGCTGCTGGATCCAATGGCTAATCTTCTTTGCTTAACTCAGGGTACGATCATAAAACTGCAGAAATGTTTGCTAGAGTTTCTTATCTTTGCTCAGCGGTTTATGACTCAGCATCGAACTCGGCCTGGGCTTGATGCTATAGCAAGTTCAGCGTGCCCAAGTTTTTAGTCCAGATCCCGCAATTTCCCATCCTTCTTCAGTTCACCTTCGCAGGAGGGCTTAACACCGTAAATTTTGATTTCTTCAGCAATTTACCTGCTAGCTTAGCAAAGTGATACCAATTTCAGCGCTAATCGGCCTCAGAATAGAAAATAATATGACAAAATGAACAAGTTGCTCACTCTTGTATCATTTTCCAAGCTTTATGCTGTCAGACCCCATTGAGCACTATAACAGCAGAGTTAGAGAACAAAGTGCCATGAGGTATTACCACGTTACTATAGCAGGTATTGTGAACTTCTGGTGTTTTGAGTCCTGTGTCTTCTGATTACGACCACCAGTACTTCCATTCTCTGTCACTCGACAAGGGAGAAGAAAGAAGACATAAAAAGGAAAAACAACTACAACATTCAAAGGCATCAACCTCCACTCAGCATCTTCATTACACTATAAGACAGCAGAAGCCTCTCAGCTGCCGTAGCAATCTTTTTCTGACTAGTTACCGTAGAGTAATAATCTAGAAACCAACTGTTTGATTGTTGTTGGCAGAATTCACTGTTGAATTTGATGGGCTGAGAATTTTTTATTGGCTCATAGAATCGTGTTGATGTTCGCATTGCCTCGTGAAATCCTTGAGCAGTCAGTGTGTGTAAATCACAAATGAATACCTGTTAGACTGCAAGTTTCAGTATGCATTTTACTGATCACTTTTCCGATCTCCAAACCTCCCTGTAGTGGCAAGTATTTGAACTCTCCCGTTGACACATTTGAATTTTTAAAGCGGCTCCTATGTCGTAGAAAACGAGACCGTGTTTTGACCGAAAAAGAAGAGTTCATTGATTACCATATTCATTTTCTTTATTGCAGTTAACAACGATCTAAAAAACAACTATACGATATAATGCTTCCTGCGGCTCCGTACCGACCTTGGCTCCCTATCGGTCTTTGTTCGTATTCAAAATTGCCGAAATAAGATAAATCAGGCCCGTGCATTCCTACCTTGTGCAAGCTGTATCAGCCATGATTGGTTACTGGCTGATTTAAAAAAATATTTAACTTTTCCATAGGTTTGCTGAGCTTCATCATTTGACATTGTTCAGCGAATGTGTGTTTCGATGCGAGCATTTCCACCATTTTTCAAATCCTAATCTAGTATTTTTAGGATTACCTGCGGTACCAGGAGCATTACGTCCTACTTACATATCCTCGTTGAAATGGGTGCTCGTTTAATTCTTTGATGTAATATGTTGATTCAATTTCATGAAACGTACCGCGGGAAAGATGTTACCCTAATTTCATCCAATGCACTCAAATCTCTCTGTGCGAACATCTTCAGTTACTTTCTGCCACTATACAGGAAGAACACACTCGTATCGTCTTAAGAGCACCATTATTTTACCCAGAATTGGCATAGCCTGCTCCAACTCACCAAGCCTCGCAGTTCAGTACGGTGAACACACGAGAACAGTTGCTCGTACTGCCTCGTGAACATGAGCTAAGACTCCAATTTAGCCAAGAAAACTCATCATCCGTAATGCCATATTTCCTCTGAGAGCCGACTGAGTAAGACTGCGTTCTGTACCTCTCGTCATTGCATATATCTAAATATAAATCAAGCTCTAGTGGAGACAGAGTGGGGCAGGCATTTAGCACTTAGAAGCTACTCAGACGCATAGGGATGTAATTTGCCTTTAACGAGCGGAGGGAATTACTTGTGTTCATGATGAAATTTGCATTTCTGTGTATGTGATTCCTCTAGGAGCTTGCTCGAATCTGAAACTCTATTTTCACACTCATATTGTCGTCATGTCTTTCTCGGGGATGTGCAAATGATACAATTAACTCGGTGGAATCTCTTGAGTTAGTAATGTTATTAGAAAATCATGAATTAATAATACGTATTTATTATGTATATCCTGATGTAGAGGGATACCTACTAGGGATGCATTATAAACAGACCTCTCTTATCGAAGATTGTTATGGAATTGCTATTGATCGCACGTAATTATGATCTTCATAAACAGTTAGCGGAAACGTGTTAGCAACAAATAAATAGGATCTTCTTTCTACTATTGCGAATACAATGTTGGGTCATAAAGCAGCACACAAATCAGTGATTACAGAATGTAAAAGAGTTTTGGGATAATTTTATTTTAGTTTCTTCTGCTCACTGTACAAGTCGGTTACTATCATCTTTTTTACTCGTTGTTATTCTTAAAGCAACTTAAATGAACGAAGAGCTAACACCTCCAGTGAAATACGAACCATATTTGAAATACACAAATGAGGCTCATAATGCACGTTGGCATTACCTATGCGGCAATCGATGACACTCATGTCACTTTTCCTCAGATTTCCTTTAGCAGGACACGAAGTGATTTTCTCTCAATTTGAACAGCATTTGCGAATTTCCAGTCAAGCATTTTCCAGAATTTTTGTCTCCGCTCGTTCGGTTAGGAAAGAATGCTCCTCATCTGAATGTCATCGGGGAATTTTCAAAGTAGAAAGAGAAGATTCAGTAAGATGTAAGCCATTGAAGGTAATAGAAACATTTCAAATCTGGTCCTGAATTCCAGAAAAGTGATAACACTGTTACTTTTCACTGTGCCTTCATGCTAAAACTGATTTAGATATCATCAATTTAAATTTTATTGTCTTATTCAGATATATCATGATTTATTTAGATATAAATGACTGATTTAGATATACGTCGCTACGTTTAATATTTTCATAATGATGTACAGGAATTTTTACCTTCGAGTAGAATTTTAACGCGTCTATCTAGGTTTACTCATTTAATGATATTATGAAAATGTAAATTTGCAACTCACAACTTCTAACTGATAAAAATCTTCGATCCTGGTAGGAGCCTCCGGATAGAAAAGAAAAATTATAAAACAAGTCAACTGAAAATTAAAAATTATAGTTTTTAATTATCAATTGAGAAATCTTGAAAAAAAAAATTTCGCATCACGAGGCTCATAACAGATTACTCATCTGGTCATTTTTTCCCTCCAAAATTCTTAAGTTGGATTTCTTCAAATGAAATTTAACCATTGAGAGCAGTGGACATCTAGCTGGTAGCCTAGCAGAGTTGCCAGTTTAATGCTCTCACTGTTAGATTTTATTTGAGATAAACCCAAACTTGTAGATTTCGGTTGAAAATCTAACCATTAACAGCGTAGGACATCTGACAACCATGCAAAGATGCCAAATATTTCATGTTCTCATGGTTAGATTTAATTTGAAAGCCACCCAAACATGAAAATTATGGTCGAAAGGAGGCCATTCTAGCAATTTTGGTTTTTATCAGAACTGCATTGGAGCCTTCGGGCTCTAAATCTTGGCATGCCAGTCCACGTCTATTAAACTTCCCAAAAAAAGTTGAACTAAAATTTTCTCCTGTGAGTTTAACGAGGCAGGGAAATTCACTTGGGAAGAAACGAATGAGCTACAAGCAATTCTTAAGTATCCTATCTTAGTTCTTTAAACACTTATTCTCATGGTACTTTCGTACGACCTTGAATTGCACGCTCTCAACAAATAACAAACATATTTTCTACTGAATGAAATTTTGGCCATGGTGAAAAATTGACTGTGATACATATCAAAATACTTGGATGTTATTGTAGACAATCATATCATTTCAGCTTTCATTCAACTATTATTATTCTCAAATACAGTTCAAATTGTGCAACAGATCGCCCAGACCTCATGAATCTACGTTATTTTTATGCCCAGATCCGTCCTACCTCAGTTAGCTCCAAGCCTAACTCGGACCGAGAAACGCTCCCAAAGAGTGCAAGTGATGCATTAGATCCTATAAGTACCTCGCTCAAGGATCTCCAACCCTCCAGAAAAAGAGCTGCTTACACGATGTAATTAAATTCCCTTTCTTCCTAAGGGAGTCAAACTAAATGACTTTTACATTCAACTAATTCCAACAGATTTGAGGAAAGCATCACAGTTTGGGTCATATCTCTGTAATATAAACCTAATTCAGGAAGAACTTTACAGTAATAAATCGTTGATGTGACTACACTCCGGACCGCGGCCGCAGGGTCCCCGTCGTCAGAGGCGGCTTCTTGGCGCCCTTTGTGTGGCTCTCGGTCTGTCAACTCCTAAAGGCACGTGAAGTGAATCGATTTTGCGTTCATCCATCAAGCGCGTATCGATCATCCAATAACGCGTGGCTGAGTGGAAACATGTCCACAAGAAAGCGGCCAATTGTACAGGCCTTCTCTCAACTTCCGGCTAATTCAGAGCATTTTTTCACGAACTTTTTCCTGAATACCCGTAGCTGAAAGGCAGGATATTTGCGGATAGAAACAGGAGAATGAAAAGAATGGGGAAATTTCCTCGAATCATAAATGCTTACACTTTTCAGAAGAATATTTGGTATATAATTTTTTCATAAATACATAAAACATAAATCCTTAGTTTCCTGAACACAAACTTCATTTTAACTGTTTGCGCTGCAGTTGTTTTCATTGCACGCCAGCGACGCAAGTGCAACGAACGCAATGGTGACTTTCACGTAGCTTGTTTTTATGGGCATGACGTGTTAATACGCAGGCTTTTAGACGCTTCTGTGTGCCTTGTAACGGCTACATATTTGTACGGGGTGCAAAAAAAAACAGATGTAGTAACTGTTGAGAAAAACCATATGTAGCGGCTCATAATAACTATTGACGCATAATCTCAGAGTATTTATTACTGTGGAGTACATTTCGTTTACTAAAAATACATTTATAATGAAGGTTCAAAATTTTTAATATTTTCTCTGCGAATTTTTTTCACGTCTATAGGTCCTTCAGTAATCCCCTAAAAAGTGAGTGTAACGTAATTGTTTAATATGTCTCTCATTTCTTAGTGGATAGTTCACAGAAACTCAAATGTATTGATGAATGAACTTTTAAAGTCACTTATTTTCCTTAGAAACACGCTAAAAAAACTCCATCAGCAACGATAGATTAATAATGAAATTTTATGTTTTGTGGCAGAATACCGGCTCAGTAAAATACCGAATCTATGTGTACAAAAGCCTGCGTTGCTGTGACTGTGGTGAGCATAGTGGAGGCACTGCAATTAAAATTACTCTGGAATGCCTATTGAGTCGCTGAGTTTTAAAAAATTCTGTAATCTCTTACCAAGAACTTGTCCAAGTTCAACTTGCCTTTGTTTTTTATTTGGCTGTGCGAAACTTGTCGTATAATTCCCAAACTATGACGTTCCAATGGAAGTTTATTACGAGCAAATCTATAATAATAATCCGAATAACACATCAGGCATAAGAGGATTACCTCAAATTGATGCAGTATCAATAAAATCTGCACGGCAGATTCAATAAATTATGAAAAAATTATAACTTGCTTCAATTTGCTTCGTAAATGTCCTCAGCGAAGTATGTTGCATTCAAGATGCTTTGTGTGGCAGCGGTGCACCGTTCAGATGAGCACGCATTCTTCTCGTTTAGCGATAACAGAATCTTTTAAAAATAAACATTACACTGTTCAGAGAAGCCAGCACTCTTCTCATTGAGCGATAAAAGAATCTCGTATAAATAAACTTTCCGGGCTAGCGTCCCTATTCAGGGAACCTCTTCTGTCATCTTTTGAAGCTCTACAGACACGGCTACGCTCTCTAAAAAATATCTCATGCAAGTGGCAGGTGCAGAGCTATTGTCGAGCTCTTGTATTGGTATTCGTGAGGTAGACATCGGGTAGAAAGTGTGCACAACGGTGAAACCTGCTGCATGCATGGGTAGCACGAGCACCAGCCCTGATAGTGTGAGCACAGCACAGACACCCTAGAGCGTAGCAGAGTAGGTTATTGGGTCACTCTGCACTCTCAGATGCGTCACTCTCAGGAATAAGAGGAATGCCTCAAAAAGAAAGAAAGAAAGAAAGAAAAAGAAAGAAAGGAAGAAAGAAAAAGCATTTGTTTCCAAAAAAGCTTATTCATGAGGTGCCTCAGAATAGAATCTTTTTAAATGAAATGAAACAAATCAGGGATGAGAGGATCTGTGTAAAAGGCGCTGTTGACGTTATATTGACCAAATAGCGTTTACAGAGTGTTCTGGACTACGCGGTTGTGCATAACTACCTGCTTGCGGATTCGTTACTGTCTATTGAAACCAGCTAATTAGCAAGAAACGAAAATGTACGGAAGAATAAACATCGTTGACAGGACTGAGAAATATTAAAAGACAATGAGCAAATGATCAGATTTAAAAAAAATGAAAAAAAGCTTTGAAGTACATGAAAATCCATGAAATACTTCTATCTCACAAATCATCTGAAATTTTTTGTTTGCCCCCTAGTCTTCATACACCCTAGCCTGCGTAACAACCACTCCGATTTTGAACCAGCGCATATAGCGATTTTTGCAGCGGTAACGCAAGTCTTATTTTGCATTGAGTACTCGAGGTCGTCTTTAAAGTCACCTCACCCTCTCCCTCCTCTTCACCGGAGGTGCGCCTTATTACCCGGTTAAGATTTACAGTAATGGAAGACTGGACTGAGAACAATAGATTTGTGACTGGATATAACGAACGGTCCTCAAAGTTTCTAATCATCCTCCGCACATTGTTGGGAGAGCCCCACAATAATTTCTCCATCAGACCGGGCGCTCAGCCGAGGTTTCCAGGCGAGTTTTGTCGAAATAAGGGGTTTAGTGTTGGCCGAACTCAGGAGTTGAATGCTAACAGCAACATGAATAACAAATGTGCACGATATTTGTTTAAGGGGATTCAAGCACAGCTCCAACAAGAATTTATTGTTGAATCTTCTCAACCATGATTGTGATTTTACGTCTTGTTTGGTGGAGAGACAAGCGGCACTCCTCAGTCCAGCACGAGGATCATGAGGCAACTTTCTAAGTCGTTTGATCCTAGGAAATAACGATAACAAACGTTCAGGCAGGGCATCAAGGAGCTGAGTAAGAGACGGTCCTATAAACTCGACTGGCTTTGTTGATCCGTCGGGGACTCGAAGTTGATCTAAGTGCCGACCATCGGTCAATGAGAGCTTCACATCTCTACCAAAGTTTTCCAATCAACAGAGTTTGGAGTTCCAGATCCAGATTGAGGGTTGTAGAGAGAATGAGGGCATTAGATGTGCAGATGACAAGAGAACATACAGCCATTATTGTGGAACTTCTGAAGCACTAACGCGTGATCTCATATGTGTGGAACGGATGCATTTAAAGTCTGCATTTTCAAAAAGTCGTTTAATTCGAATTTCACGTTATTGGAAACTTCTTCGTTCTATCGACAGGATGTTGATTTCAAAGTGGTTACTCTATGGTGAAAATATTTAAGCAGGAGTGATGTCAGATATGTGTTATATAAGATTTCTATTCAAGAGTTTTGTATCAAGTTTGAGTGTGCTGAACGGGCAATTTTCGGCGAGTTCAGTTTAAGGTCTTTTCTCTAGAGTAAAAATTCACACACCCGCACCCACAGACATCCTCCATAATTATGATAGATTTAGTTTGTGTTGTATTTCGTATGGTAGTTTTAAATCCATTTTGTTGAAATCTATGGATGATGTGAATTTGAATTTTGTGGGCAGACTATGAATATCTCACTGACGTCAATTAAGGATGAATATCACACTAGAGCTCACTTGTTAAGTCTTGTTCTTTTAAAATCAAATGCGACATGAAAGGGATTTTTTTTAATAAGTCGATTCACATTTTCGTATGTCTAGGTTTGAAGGAGTGATATGAATAGTCCTGGAGGTTTATTGCATCACACTTCTTTAACAGATGAGTCGCGGCGCTTCCGTTGCGCTGTCACCCTGCTTATGTAAATATGTTTCAAGTTCTCAAACCATGAAAGCAAAGCTAAGTGTAATAAATAAACACATTTGAGTACGTCAGCATGAGGTTCCAGTCATACTCCGTAGACTAATACTAAAGTCATCCAACGTACCAATCGAGTAGAAGCAGATTTTACAAGACAAAAAATAACATAGGTTCTTGATTGAAAATGTTACAATGGGTTTGCGATCTATCACAACTCCATACAAACCGCAGCTCCGACTGTGCGTTCAGAGGAAGAGCTCTGAGTAAACCAACAATGAAACCAACAGCGTGTGGGCCGGCCCCACACGCTCTGAAGGAAACATCCTGGAAAGGACAAGGTCTCCACTCACATGACTAATGCCAGTAATGCCGTTAGTCACGGGCTTCCATCTCATGTGAAGATCGGCTTTATCGTTTGATAAATCTTTGCAGAGGGCAGGGAGAGTGTCACTCCCGTTACCCTGGTGTCTGCAACTTGTTTCATAACCCGAACTGTGTCGAATGATCCGGTCGTTCGGTATAGCTCAACCTAATCCCAGGCAATGGCGAACAACGATTGGCGAATAACAATGTTGTTTAGAAATCCAAACTATGGCCAATCAATGGGTCGTTCAACTTTTGATCCAGTGAGTGTATTGGAGAACGACTGACGGAGATGTGCGGAAAGTTGTCCAGTAACCGCACTGTGATGAATCGCACGGTGGGACCCGACAATTCACGGATGGAATTAGAGAGGAGAAGAATTATCGAACTTTCTTCCGTAATTATTCAAATGAATCATTTGGCAGCCTCGGTTTTGGTTTGCTCGCAGAGCGAGAGAAGGAGTAAATGAACCGAAGTTATCACTCAAACAAAATACAATACAGCCAATAATTATTTCGCAATTATCACAATTAGCAAACATTGGGAAAGTTAATTATGGCATGTAGTCAGTGATCAATCTCGCTGTCCAATAATGCAGTTTAATATTTTTTCTGTCACGTCACTGTAAACAATAAAGGTGGTTTGAACAAACCTCTTGTTCTATATATAGTTTAGCAACTGTCATTTTTTTTCGTACTGCGACCCTATAATATGGTTCAAAACCCTCCATTGATTTATTTTCCTTGCCAGTACATTTCCATCGATAAATAATTACAATGCATATGTTTTATGACGGGTGCAGCCCGGTTGAAACGAATGAATCCTAAACTTAAACTTGTGATGAGAAAAAATCTAAAATATAATTGCACAGCGACGTACTCCTGAGCATCAACGAAATACGGTTTAATGAAGTTTGATAGCTTAAAAATTTGCTGTAGAGTATTAGGGAACCAGCAAAATCGTATTGAGCTTCAATTTTCATGTAGGCAAAGGCCGACCGATTGTGTAGATACGTGTCGTCTTGTACACGACAGTCATGGAATACAGCAATTTAAGGGAGTGAAGAAATGTCATATTATTTTTATTCACGGTTAGCAAAAGAGAATGAACAGTTTAGAAGTGGTAAACGTACATTGTTCACAGAGCTTCGCGCATCAGCCACAACTTCACCCTACGTTTTTTATCAAAAATGCTATCAAAAATACTCACTGACTGGCAGTAAATCACATAGACGAAATATTTAAGAATAAACATAAATTTTTCTTTGGCGTATTTTTTTTGATTGGCCGTTATGTTAAGGTTGAAAAATAAAAGAACATGAAGCAACTTCAAAATAAATACTTCATTCAGATAAGAAACTTTAGTTTTAGAACTAAATTTTTACTTTTCTTGCATCAGTATTTTGACTAACTATTTTTCACTTTGTGGTTCAATGACTTGAAACATTTACTTGGAAAATCCAAACCCTAATTTTTACCAGATATAAATTACAGCTCTGCATGTCAGTTACATAAACTAACATCTTTGAATTCTCTGTCATTGTGCTGCCACCCTGTCCAATTCTCATCGTAATCAGAAGAAACGAGTTCCACGTCACCCCCAACTCGCTCTGAAGGTAATATGCTCCAAAAATTTACGAACACCCAAATACAGTACGAATTTCGGTGTTTCTTTAGGTAAAAGTGTTTGTGAAATTTAAGGTAAGGATTCATTTACAAAGTACCTAATCAGTAATTTCAGGATTTTCTGAATTTTTAACTCACGCTTTCGGGAGCCTAAGCTCCCATTTTTGACGTGCCCGGGCATCGATATCGAGTGGTACTTTGAGACCGAGAAATCACATGTAGTGCACGTTCATACGTGAAGTGAACATGGGTGCAGGGCACGCATGTGCCCTGCAGACCTACAGACTGTATGATTCTACCCTCCTTTGAGGGAAGGGCTGCTGCAGCGGGACCTCGATTCGTGGTCGTCCAAATGACTCGGGAATAATCCAGTGTGTCCGAGTCCGGAAGTGGCTCCCATATTAACGATGCTAAGAATGTTAATGCCTCCTCAACGGAGACAAGAAGAGTAACTCTACGCCATCTACGCCCTTTTCTTGTGATCAAAGAAAAATGATTTGTGTGCGTGAGTTAACGACTCAAGGAATTCCTAAGAGGAATTCCTGACTTGTGAACTCCAAATACAATCGTCGTTGGCTCATGCGTTAGCACTGGAAGATGAATTTTGAGCAAAAGTAATAGTGTTGCCATTCCACTGAATTTTCAGTGCACTCATGAAAACGATGTGAGAAACAATATCAGTATAAAATCAGAGAACTTTGTTTTTCTTCGGCAGTTCATTTTTCGATGATATTTGTAAATTTTATTGATCATTTATTATAAGGTTGAATTGTACGTGCTTGATAGTTACAGCTTGTTTTCCGAACTGTGCTTTATTTCTGTATCAAAAGGATTTTATCAACATCAAAATCATTCTCTCATTTCGTTTGAGGAACCTCCATACATGCGAAGCTCAGATTTAGGTTTTGATGATGCAAAAAGCGTTTACATCCATCAGATGAAAACTCCTACACTCAAATTTGTGAACCACAATAACGCTTAAATTTGCCAGAAAAGTAATTAGTTCACATAATAAAATTGTTCATGTATCTTATTCCTTGTCAAATTTGCACCCTGATGAGCATTTTTTTGTTCACTGTTGAGTGGCGAATCAGTCCCTATTCTCATCTGTGTGACAATCTGATGCCGTTCCTAGCTATCTGGAGGTAGTTGTAATGGCGCTAATACGACTAAAAATTCTGACAGTCTAGGGTAAAGGAATGAGTGGTTTAAAATTTCATTCATTTAAAGTGATAATAATGAATTTCCTTTCTTTCAATGCTGAATGAGTTACATATTTATTTTATTTGATCGGCGGGCTCGTCTTGTGCAATGCAATCGAAAATTTACTACTCTCTCTCACAGGTTGTGATTCCTATTGACGTTATAATTTGTAGTATAATATAGCATTAAAATATTTCTATCAAATCCATTCGATTTGACAGGAAAATTTCAAGTTTTCATCGTTTCTCAAAAGAATTTTTGTCTCGGGTGGTTGCTTTTTACCGATGACAAACTTGCAGTATTTATCGTAAGCTGTTGGAAGGCATTTCATTTTCGTCGATCATTATTGGGAAAATGTCGAAAATTCCAGAAGCCTAATTTCACCGACAGTTACGGATGATATCTTACGAAAAAATACAAACGCCAATAAACGAGCTGATCAAAATTATTGACTGAGCTTCGCTGTGTACTGATCGTGCCTTTGAGTGAAGAAAGCAGATAATGTCCAGTTGCGTGGGTGTGGCGGCAGCACCTCGCTCTGGGCCGGGGTTCCGGATTCACCAACACATGCACCTAAAGAAAATAATACGTCTGGACAACGGACAAAGTTTTTGCAAATTGAAATAAAGAAACAGAAGATTTCCAGAGCAAGAAGGGGGAATGAGTTTTAAAAGAGGGAAATATTTGCTGCTCAGGTTCAAAGATGGGAGGATTTATTTGGTTGCGTTGCTTTTATGTTGGTGGAAAGATTTACTATTTTGGAATGAAATTAAAATATAACAAGCGGCCGTTACAGTCTGAATGGCTTTTAGTTATTTTACTGAATTTTTATATCTAAAATATAACGGATGCATCATCTATTCTTTGAAATATTTTGACACTAACCACGCTACATAGCGTTTGAATTAGATAGTACTGAGAAGATATTTCTGTAGCAGCATGATTAGTTCATCTGTATTCAACAACTGCCTACAGTAAATCATTGCGCGACTTCAGAAAAAATAAAAAAAACACTTTTCTTTGGAAAAATGTTCTGAAATCGAGGAAGCTTCGGAAAGAAGTGGAGGCAAGTTGGGCAAACAAGCATGGAACTCGTCTTGAATTATGAGGCAATCCATCACATTGGAAGCTTCTACTGACTGGAAATTGATTTCCTTCAGAAGCCCTCGTGCAGAAAAAAGTAATTCGTTCTTGAGCAGAGACGATCTGCCGCCCAATCCGGGGCCTCCGGTTCACTCGGCCAAAAAATGCGCTCTTCGAATATTTGCCTTCCGCTCCTTTAAATATTATGGCGGTGCTCGAGACGAGTATTCCCGTAGCCTAAAAAGAAAAATCGTGAAATTTGCGATATTCCTTCCAATACTCTTTGAACCTTTCACATGCAAGGGCTTCTAGTCTTAATGCTGCTTTACACACTTGTTTGCGTACATAACGTAGGGCACGATAGCAATTGTTTTCGGACAAATTAAAATAAAGACTAAGTTCTTATCTTTCCATAGTTCTTTTCATTCCTTGATATTCCATCCAATACTCTTTGAACCATTCCCATTCCCTTGCACAGGCTTCTGGCCTTGATGCTGCTTCAAATACTTGTTTGTATACATAATGTCGGCCACGTTAGAAATTTTTTCCGACAAACGAAAATAAATACTTGTTTTTCCCATTCCATAGTTCTTTCCACTACTTGATATTCCTCCCAGTACTCTCTGAACCATTCCCATGCATTGACTTCTGGCCTTAGGGCTGCATCAATTACTTTTTTAGGTACATAACGTCGGCCACGGTAGCTATTTCTTCGGAGAGAGAGAAAAGGAATACTTATAATAGTTCTGTTCATTCCTTATGACATATTTGTCACGCTTGAGAGGCTTCAGATATTAATGTTCTAGCTGCTATGAATATTAATATTGGATATTTTATTCGTCATGAAAAGAATATTCATTCAACAAAGCGTTGCCTGTTTCTGAAGGATTGCCTCACATTTTGTACTAATATGAGACATTAGAAAGGCAAAACTTTCAGGCAACGACACGCATTTGTGTTCTAGTTCCTTCCGTTAATAAAACACTAGTATTGTTCATAATTCATGAATGTATTCTGTTGTTAACTATGAAAGTTATTAAATCCTTACTTGACCATTTGTTCTGATTTGAGGGTTTTCGAGGTGTCGGCTATTTGTGTATTCATAGAAAAAGCATTTAAAATTATTCCGAGTAATTTACAAAGTTTTATTTATGAAATTTAGTGCAGGAAATAATGCTCATATCATGTATAATACTCTGTCACTCTCCTCTCATTGCAATCCTTTATGTAAAATAATATACAGTTCAACGACGTACATTTTAAATACGGTGTGTATGTGAGCGCCAAAATTTATTTTTAAAGTGTGCTGTATTGGATTGCTTTCATCCATGTCTAACGTTAAGGCGCTAAGTTATAAGTACACATTTTTGTTCAATAATACACATTGAAATTGAGGTTCATTGGATGCCTTCACCGCAGAATATAAATAAAAATTAAGGGCCAATGAAAATTTTTTTTCAAGGTAGCCAGCCCTAAATTTGCATTGTCAAGCGAAGATGAATTCTTATCGAAGAAAATTATGCACGTATCAAATGATTTGAAATTTTGTATGATTTTTAGGCAACGGATCACAGTTCTTTGAAACATTTTTCCCACAGCTATGATGCACAACTATCAATCGTGTTTTGAAAAATTTATTTCCCAAAATAAAGGACGCAGGGAAAGGGCTTGAAATATTTTCGGAAATATTGTTGAATGCATTCCCGTATTCTGGAAGAGGTTCATGAGTGTTGGTAAACGTTCAATATTTTATATTCGTTGAGGTAATTTACAATCGATTAGCATATTTTAGAAATGAGTGTTAAATGTGCAGTCATTGTTGATCTAGATCTGAAACTTAAAAACGAAGAAAATTCCGAGAAAATTGATCATCTTTACTAAAAAACGTTTCGGAGTCCTG